>OZ005744.1:119835669-120012619 GCA_963930735.1 Dioctria linearis | reverse complement strand
TAGAAAATAAAAATTAAATACTGTTATTACAAACGCTACTACGTGAAGGCGGATCATCGTATAGTTATAGAAAAAAAGAAAGATTTGGTGGTGAAACGATTACGAAGTGCCCGTAACAGTGAACCAGCTGGTAGTTCTCAAGGTTCAGTCAAGATTAATGAAGAAAGTGATGAAGATATAAGCTCTGAAGGAAATAGTTAGGAAAATAAGAGTGCTAAAACTAGCCAAGATATAATTGAATACCGCGATACGGCTGAAAGCTTAGAAGGTGGTGAAACTAGTAACGAAACTCAGATTGCTTTTAGATTTGAAGAAATTGTAGATAACCGACACGACTCGCCTAGTGAAAGATCTGGTTCGGTTCGAGCCAGTGAAGATATTAGCGGATCAAGTGTCAGAAGAAATACTAGTGGGATTAGTTCAAGTGCAGGGAAGCGTCAATGGGATAAATCGTATAACAAAGCTGAAGGGCCTCAAAACAAGTTAGATAACGAGATAAAGCGCAATAATCTGCTAAGTCAAGAACATTCAATTTTCTGAAAATCTGCCGGCAATTAAAGTAGTAAGATGACTGAGCCTAAAGGTGATGCGGGTCCACCAAGTAACAATAATTTTATCTCCAGAGACATAGAGGAGTCTCTAGAGAAATTTAGTTGCGAGTTTTCAGGAGATGTTTTAATTTGGCTGAAAAATTTCGATGATATTGTCGCTGTATGTGGATGGTCTGACGTGCAAAATTATCTTTACGCCCGAAGACTACTAACAGGGGCCGCGAGGTTGTCAGTTGAGGCTACAGGGAATCTTCATAGTTGGAAGTAGCTTAAAGAGCATTTAAGTGGGGAGTTCAAAGAATCAGTTACGAGTCTTAGCATTCATAGAACTCTTGAAAATCGCAAGAAAATAGCCAGCGAGTATAGTTACGGGATCAATTTACGCATTTTCTGTTTTTAT
Source organism: Dioctria linearis (assembly GCA_963930735.1). NCBI lineage: Eukaryota > Metazoa > Arthropoda > Insecta > Diptera > Asilidae > Dioctria > Dioctria linearis. Next base: position 120,011,668 of record OZ005744.1, on the reverse strand, counting down.
GATAAATCGATATATCTCTTAAAGAGTTTCGAGATTTAATTATTACTAGTTTTTTATTTTGTAATTTAAATTCTTCTTTCGGTCGGAACAAATGAATTGTTTGTAAATCATACGGTGAAAATTCCTTGCAATAAATCTATAGTGAACTGATCTAATTGAAAATCTTTTAATTAATTTTTCCTTTTGTCAAAAATTAATACCTCTATGATCCTACATATATGTAGGTATACGTAAACTTAGTGTGGTAAATATTCAATCATGATATACATAGGCACACAAGGTGTATGGCGCCGTATACCAAATATTTGACAGAGTGGTAGTTCTCGTATAGACAAGCAGTAAATTGTATGGGGAAGACGGAAATGTTTCAAGAACTTTTTTTATTTTTAACGATTCTAAATCAAATTTATAAATACAAGAAGAAAAGACAACCGCCTCGTCCCCCGGTTTGAAAACCGGGCCCTTCCGCTTGCCGGCCGACTGCTCTTACCACTGAGCTAACGAGACAGATGATTTTCCTTCTTGCATTTATCAAATTTGTAGCTAGCCTACTAAGCCACGTTTGTTTTCAGCTGGCATTAACCAGTAACGATGAAAGCGCACAAATGAATTGTAAATTCAATTTTTTATTTCCATTTCCCGCGCACGGAATCGAACCTACACTTGTTAGAATCGGTTTTTGTTTGCATTCATCACTGAAAACAACCTTCATTTATCGTTCTTCAGGCGTTAAAAAATGTACCCCATGCCGCATTCTGGGAGCATTTTCGACCCACCACTGTCTATTGTAAAGTTAACTCTACTCTCGCGGCCATATTCAGTCATTCACCGCTTGTATATATAGCAACTTTAAGAAGCTTTATCATAATACTTTCGCGACTTCATGGAAGGGTTTTCCCTTCGTTTTCAGTAAAATTCATCAACATTAAAACAAAACTCGGCTAGGACAGAGCAGATCAGTCACATATCATCAAGGACGGGCAGATCGTTCAGACTTTCTTCGAGCCGTAACATATATCAACCAGCATGGTGGCGTCGGTGTCCCCGGACCAAATCCGCACCCACGGTGGATTGGTCAGCAGCCAGACAGCATGGAACAATCGGAATTCCTTGACGAAAACCCCCAAGGTTACATTGTTTCGTACAAGGGGGGGGGGGGCAAACAGGATGGGCCAAAGGGGGTGGGCCAAATTTTTCGGCTAATAGTAGTCCGTTATTTAGCGCACTATTACCTATTGACATAATTTTTGAATCCAAGTGTGCAGCTCCCGCTGGATGTTTTGCTGCCGCCAATAATTGTTTACCTGCACTTCAATTTGCGATGCCTTCGAAACCTGTAGACATAATCCCAACCCAGAAGGAGTTGCAGAGGAAAATGAGCGTCTTTGAAGAAATTTGAAAAAAAAATAACGGAGCTGAAAGGAAAACAGAAGAATACCTGCAAACAAAGCTCAGGGAGTTGGATAATATCTGGGCAGCCTTTAACGACCCTCACCTACAAATATTAGAGTGTGCAAAAGAAATCCACCCGCATATTACCGACAAGTTATATGAAAAGCACACCTTATTATTAACAAAACTTTCGAAATCTGCTCAAGTGTTATTTTGGAGATTCTCAAGTACAAGAATCATTACATTACTATCACCAAATTTGGCAAAGATTTTCTGCGAAATATTTAACAACACTACAGCAGAGAAGTAAGTGGAAGACGAAGAGAGAAAATCCAATCCGAGGATAACGTTATCAAGAAACGACCGCCAAATATCCAGGAGAATGAAACGCAACCAGCAGTACTAAAAACACTAAAAAACTAGCACTAAAATAACCACCGTTTCGAATTCCGAATCATCTAGACCTCGTAAAAGATCGTTCACAAGTAAGACGGCAGTAGCAAAGAAGGCCCTGTTAGAATATTATTTAATGTGATAGTTTTTTGTATACAGGTATACGCATAATAAAGTTATGGTACAAGCAAGTTATCACTTCATAAGCAGCGTCAACGTAACATTAGACGCGCTGTTTTGTCTGAACTTAGCGTCAACGTAACATTAGACGCGCTGTTTTGTCTGAACTTAAGTTCTTTTTAACTAAGATACATAGTCGATCATAACACAAGTCTTTTTTGAGGTCATACCCTTTAACTCGTACACGAATTTGTTTCTCTGTATATTTCTTTTTTACTATTTCGACACTCTCGTAGACCCACTTGTCGTCACCACAGCGAGCTGAAATTTGGCACACAGGTTCATGTCGCGTGACAATTGAATCTATCAAAATTTGAACTGGAGATTTCCATGGAAAACCCGGAAAATCGGGAAAAATCATTTGAAAATTTGGTACAAATTTAATTAGTGATAAATCCGTTTCAGGAAAAATGCAGAGTTTTCCAATTTTTCCGGAATTTTCCGACTTTTCCGGTAAAGTTTTTTTCTAAATTATGCAGGATCAAGTTCCCTATCAACTGGCATCATTACTTTCTCTCCGACAATGGTGAAAACTTGCAGAAAGCATCGAGGAAAATTCATGTAAAACGTTTTTCGGAGTTTTGCCGACCAAGTAAGCGTTTGAGCGTTTTGTAACCCACGACAAAGTTTTAGAGCGAAATGAGTTGCATAAAGCTGCTTTTGTAGAAAACTCCATGGAAAAAACTCCGGAAAATCATCGGAAAAATGTTCATCGATATGATTAGTGATAAATCTGTTTCAGGAAAAATGCAGAACTTTCCAATTATTCTGGAAAATTTTCCGGAATTTTCCGAATTTTCGGGAAAATTTTCCGACAAAAAAGTTTTATATATGCGGAATCATTTTTTTTCCGTCCTGCTGGCATCAATACTTTCTCTTCAACAATCATGAAAACTTGAATGAAAAATCGAGGAAAATTCATGTAAATTTTTAAAAAAATATCATAGTAATAAGAAAAGTCTGTGGAAAACATGGAAAATCAAGAAAATTCACGTTATATGGGATCAAGTTGGAATACAGCTAAAAAGCGCTGTTAAAACATAATTTGAATTTCAGAAAACCGTTACAGTACTTCAACGATTTGATACTCGAAAAATTTTTGTTTTCGCCGATCCGAAAACAATACTTAAAAATTGTTTTAAAATGCAGCACGTAATAACAATTTAGTTAACGTGAAAAGGCAGAAAATAAAATAAGTAAAAAACGAGTTTTTAAACAAAACTGAGGCCAACCCGCATGAAAAAGTAGAAAATAAACTTTTCTTCACACAAAGAGGTGCAATCCGATTTTATTCGCTGACAATCACCGATATATTTCAGTATGATCAATCAGAGGTAATAAATGATTTGATTCATGAAGAGAAAGAATATTCGAGAGAAATGTCCCAATCAAAAAATCTGAGTCCAACTCTGTGTGTGAAGAAAAGTTTATTTTCTACATTTGCATGCGGCTTGGCCTCAGTTTTGTTTGAAAACTCGTTTTTTACTTATTTTATTAGGTTTCAACACTCTGTTGAAGTCTACTCAAGACTTATTTTGGTGATTGTCAATTACAAGAATCATTATACCAAGTTTTAAACTTTTCGCTCCTGATTGCATGTCTTTATAATACCCAAATGGATTCGGGTTTGTAGTTGTCCAAACGAAAATAATATACCAGGCGTTTGCATGATGACTGGCAGAAAAAGCAAATAAAAACTTTACTACAGCAAAGAAATGTACTACGGACGTGATGATTTCTTATTTCATTTTCATTTTTTGTGCAATTGAATTATTCAAAATGAAGTTGGTAATATAAGTACAGAAAACTTCTTAATTCATTTGTATCATTTGGGCTATTATCTTCCTTTAAAAAAAATGAAGTCCTAATCTCGATCGTTGAGAACTAAACAGTTGTAGTACTGTAAAATCCTCAAGTGTCTCTCGTAGAAATCCACTGCTCAAAGGGAAAGAAATTGCAAATAGAAAGTAGCTCCGATGCACCTAGTTCCATTACTCCTTCATTTTATTTTTGTAAACTTCTTTGAAATGGTTTTTGTCTCGTGGATAAATTAAAATGTTTGTCAGATTCAATTTGCTTACTTTACACGAAACTGCTACAATCTTCCTCGTCGTTAAGAAAGGAGAAGAAGATTTTTTTTCCCTGATAGAGTATGGAAGTAATACACGAACACGAAGTTTGTTTTTACTCCTTTCAATTCAATCTTAATTAAAATTCTTTCACTTTTCGGTAGGATAAGTAGAACAAAGAACAAGGAACAATACACATTATCTAGTAATGCTAGTTTTACAACAATTTCTGTGATATCTTAATCTATTTATGCATTTTTCGATGGAGCTAATGAAAAACAGACTTTCTGAGCACAGATCGACTGCGTAAGTCGAACAATTTCCTTAATTTTCAGAAATTTATTCTCACAGTTGCAAAACATTTTTAGTTATGTATTTTTGTCATGAAACTTCAATATCCTGATTATATTTAGAACTCGGGTTTGCGCATTCTTTAACTTGATAATTATCTTTAATATTTAATTATAGGTATCTTTTCTAATGAGAAGACGTTATGTCTTAATTATGAAATGAAACATTTTCTAACCTTGTATCATCTATGCGGCCGCGAAAGCCAGCAGTAAAACCGATTTTACGACTTCAAAAGTGGATTGTGTATGTAAGAATGTCCGTGGAGGTAAAAAGTAGTCGTTCCGTTTTGTTACAGAGAATGAAATTCTTCCGTAAATGGACGTAGTTACTAATCTCTTACAAATAACTATTCCTTTTTATTTTGGTCTCACATTTTAACCTATCGTAATCCCACCCAAACGAAATTTAGTTTTCATAATTCACTATATGTGGTGGTAAAATGTAAGTATATACATTGAATCCGCTCACAAAGCTAAGGATAATGGAATTTAATTCTACTAAATCTTAGAACAAGAGGGAAAGATTTCAAAAGTATTAAGAAATAAGATATGTTTTTGATTTTATCGTTTTCAAGTGAATATTTATGTTTATGGAATTGAGGGGGGGGGGGGGGGGGCGAAGAAAACTTTATTTTTTTGTAATTCCACTACAATTTTCCAAGTCTAGGAATTATTTCTTTTTTTTTGTCTTGCTAAGATTTCCAATGCTGTTTTCAGACACATTGTCTGTCTGCACACCATAATTTTAGAATTTATAGAGTTTTTTCCTTATTTATTCTTTTTGGGGAGAATAGAGAACCTCCATAATACTTCTCAATCTGATTGTGCTCTCTTTTTCATCCGTATATATTTTTTCTTTGCAGGTGATTAAACCACGGTAGCTATCATAATGCTAAGGATAAGTAGCGAGCTGTGGCTTATTTCGAAAAACGCATAAAATTGGTTGATGTCCCAACTGTTTGCGATTTAAAGTCCTACTTATAATTCCGGTTGTTGTCGCTGTTGATAAAGAGGAGACAAGATCATAGGGGTGGGGATAGGTAATGAGAAAATTTAAAAAATGTGAAAGTATATTAAACAGAAAAATATCTGAACCAAGTCGGGGTGGAATTCGAAACCACGGCTCCTGAGATTGTGGTTACTCTGGTGAGGATCTCTATTCTACTGCGTTTACAAAATTTTCATGATTAGAAAACTTCAAAAAAATAATAATTACGTCTGTTCATTAAACCTTCTTGGAGGAGAGATCAGGCAATGTTTAGAGCACAGAAATTCTATATGTAAGTTTTCAAATTAAGCAGAGTATAATTCGTACCTGATTCTCGATTCCGCACAGTATGCCTGTGGGATAAAGGAATCTAATGAAGTAATTCCCCAACAATTTTCATTCCATTGCTATGTACTTTCAGCTTCAAGGTGTATTAGCGTGACCATAAAAATAAGAAGAGCTGAGTAAATTCTAACAGCATATTTAATAATTACGTTAGAGTGACAAGAGTATTTGTGAACTAACTGCGTACATTGAATTGCAATGATTACGCTGACTGCTCTAGCGGCAGCTACATATTTTGATCATCGTTTATTGCAATTTTCTGATTGAAAATGAAATTAAATGATTTGAAGTTGCTAGGCTGTGGCGGGGGGGGGGGGGGAGTACATCAACCGTTTCGTAATTAAAGCGTGATTAAGAAAAAAATAGTTTTTAACAAACCACCCTGTATCTTATCTTACGGTCATTCCATGCAGAAATTCACAGCCTTTCCAGCAACTGCTTCACCAACACGGTTCTCCTCTCATCTCAGGAGTTACTGTAGTCTAAACTAAAAAATTTGAATTTTCTTACCTTGTTTTTACTTTGACTTTTATTTTTTGTAAAATGGTAATTACTGTTTTCTTTTTATGAAAACTGTAGACTCTCCTCTTTCATTTGACCTATTACTACCCATGTGTAGGGCTGCCATCTCTAAAACTGTGAAACTAGAACAACAAGTTCGAAATCTCCGGATTTGTTAGCATAAAACCCGGACATTCTTCTCAGATAATATTCCTTATTTAACTTACTAATGAAATGGTTTCAAATTAGTCTACCATGTCTTTCTTTATTTATTTACTATGAAATTGATCTGTTTTCAAAAAACAGTAAAAAAAAACGATGCCAACAAAATAAAATAAATCTCTCTTCCAATTAGGAATAAAAATAAATTTTCTTCAAGTTAAATTACAATTTTAGTTTTGTGGACAGAAAACATGAATTATGTCATAATATTAACTAAAAGAACTAAAAATAACTTATTACATTTTATACTATTTAGTCTGCCATATAGTCCTCAAAACAGCAAGGAAGCTGAAGATGGAAGAATTAATAAAAATCAACACAATTAAGATCTTTGCAATTATATTTTGCCTTGATGCGTGACGAAACCGTTTTACTTAAGTTCCGTTCAGTTGTAAAACAATTTGACCATTTCCTACACTTTCTTTACAAAGGATACAGCAATTGTGCCCATAGTTCTAGAGCATTTCATTCATTCAACTAGAGTAATTTTTATAATTAATAGAAACTAACGGGGATATTAACTTATAACGTGATTCTATTTGGGGAGAATTTTTGGCAAAAAGCATTAAAAAACTATCCTAAGATAAAAACCTACTAACTTAACCTAAACTGTACTAATCTACTCTATATACTAACTAGCTAGACAAAAGCCGTATAAGAATATTATCGGCGTAGCTACATCTTTCACCAAATTTACTAGCTATTTCGCTTATTTTTAAGCTTACCAATTCTATAGCAGCTATTGAGTGTAACTCAGAGGCGGGGAAGCGGAACGGTAAATTAAGAATCATTTTTTAATGTGAAATCGAGCACTAGAAGTTCAAACCGGGGCTCCGTAAAACTTTCTAGCTTGAAAGATAACCTTGAAAATGATGAGTTTATTTTCAAGATTCAGGGTTGACCTACGGTTTGTGAAGGGATACAGTGTCTTGATTAATATGTTTACTCTGTTTAAAATTGATGTTATGTGTTTGGCGTAAGTAAGCTTCGTGTCAAGGGTAACACCTAGATACTTGACTTTGGTTAACCTCCACGCTGACGGGAAGTACTGGAGCTTTAGGCAACAACTCCAGCTCTGGGAAGAGCCTTTAACCAGGAATTGAATATACCATCATGCCCCGGGGCTTTCTATGCATGAAGATATTTCAGTAAGGTTTGAATCTCTTTAGGTCTGATGTAATAGGAGTGACCGATCTCGATGTGTGCGCAACTTAATTGTTGCTTTGCTGCTTCAACCAAGTTTTGCTTTCATAGTGTCACTAAGTTCTACGGAGATGGTAAGGTTTGCAGCAAATTTTTGGGATAGAAGTTCTACTGTATCACCGCTAGTAATACCTATATTACTATTATTTCTGAGAGTACGTATAGTCTTCCTTTTATTTTTAATAATCTCAGCTATGTTCAAAAAAGGTTTTGAACATTTTTCCATATTTTGCAACAGTGAGCTCCATTTTTGGATTCTCAGTACAGAGATTTTATCTTTAATGTGCTGATTTAATAATTTTAGCTCAGTCTTAAAGGATGGTAATCTATAACTTAACCAATTTCGCCTACCCACGTTTCTTTTAGCGAATAGATCTAGTATGTAGTGTGGTAGAGCTTCCTGTCTTGTTCGCTTACTAAGTCGAGGAGTAGCTTTCTATACAGAGCCTTTGATGACATTAATATGGATTGATATCATGTTATCGACTTCGTTGTGGTGTTGTGTTTTAGATAATGATAAACTATTTAGATTGTTTAGTTTGCGTTTTATTAAACTTTGGTAATGGACTCAGTTTGTATGTTTGTAGTTTAATTTTTCACGATTTATAGTATGAAAATTTGTCGATAAGTCAACCACACAGGGAGATGGTCAGAGGATAAGTCATTTAATATCAGCGGTTGTGAAACTAGATCAGATACGTTTGTTAGAAAAAGATCGAGAGTTGAGGGATTTGACCTTGAACAGGTTGGAATGTAGGTGGGATCAGTTGGGTGTAGTAGTGTAAAAGGATAGTTTAGATGTAATTCATGCAGGACATTACCCCAACCATTTGCGCGTACAGAACCCCATGCCCAAAGTTAAAGTCACCACCTATAGTATAGTTTCCTTGCACTCGAATTAATTTTCATTAATTCTGATCTAAAATTATTTTTTATTCTCGTATTGCATCTACCCCAGGAAAAATAAATACAAGCAAGTTTCATAGAAATGCCATTGATCATTTTTAATTCAACTCCTATGGCTTCAATTACGCTAGTTCTAACCATTGGTAAGGGGTGTTGATTTAACTGTTTGTTTATTACTAGTGTCACTCCTCCACCTCTAGAATTTTCTCTATCTAACGTGAAACAATAATAATTAGGATTTGAAAATGTTATGTTATAATTTAACCCAGCGAGCGGAAGGTTGGGGTGTGACGCACCCAGACCAAGATAAATTGATCGATATTTTAACGGTGAATCGTTACAATACGCTGAATGTCTAAGTAGCTGCGCAGATAGGGGTAAGGAAGCGCAGCTTATCACAGCTCAGTTGAGCACCGCCAGGCAAAGTGTGCAGACGACGTTATAGTTGACAGCGGGTGAATTTCACCAACTTTACGCTCCGTGCAAACAAGTAAGACCTAACTCAATTTCTTTTTTGTTCTCTATTTTTTGATTTTTTGTTTTACTTTTAGACTGAAAACTTAGTATGTCGTACGAAGAAGAACAAAATACGTTATTACGTCTTTTAGACGATGTTGAACTCAGTTCTTCTGGCGATTCCGATAGTGAAATCGAAATTGACAATGTCAATGAAAGAAGCTGTGATAGTGACACAGAGCAGGGGTTGGAGAACGAGGAGGAAGAGTCTCTTGAATCGGAAGTACATGAGAATGAACCTATCAGAAGTTATTTGTTGGGGAAGAATGGCACAAAGTGGTCTACTGTACCGGAAGGGCCTAATGTACGTACTAGGGCGGAAAACATCGTAAGAGAAAAACAAAGCGTGAAAACTATCAGAAAAAATGCACAGACAGCTGTTGAGTGCTGGAAACTGTTTTTGACTGATGACATTTTGCAAGAAATTTTGATTGACAAATAAGTGCCAGGCGATGTGCATGTCAAAATAGTCACGTAAAGAAATATGTGATGACTGATATAACAACATCAGAATTAAAAGCTTTAATTCATCTGTTGTACCTAGCTGGGCCTTTCAAATCAAATCATGTAAATTTGAAAGATTTATGGAGGAGTGATGGCTCAGGTATCGAAATTTTTAGGACGACTATGACTTTGAAGAGGTTTCAATTTATTCAGAATTGTTTACTATTTGATGACAAGACCACACGTGGAGAACGAAAAAAACTTGACAATTTGGCTGCTATTCGTAGTGTTTTTGAAAAATTTGTGAATTGTTGTCAGTCAACTTATATACATATTTTTATACATCTTTCATCAAATATATGTAACTACACCGAAGTACAACGATAATTCCGATTTCAAACAATAATTCTTGTATCGTTTTAACTAAGCTCTAATATTACTTCAATACATTTCATTTGCGAATATAGATATATATATTTTTTTCATATGATCTCAAATAAGAAGAATTTTATTTTATATTTCAAATTATATATGCCTAAATACTTAAATCTTATATTAGTAAACTGAACTATTATTTTTTTCTTCTTTTAATTCAATTTCAAAGCAGATTACCAAAACGGATGTTATGTGAATTCGACTAGATGTGTTTAATTATTTGACATTATCCTTTTTGTTTAGACCTTGACTACGTGTCGTCCGAACACACTTTTGCATTAGCTGTTCATTTTGGTCTCAGTCTTGGTTGAGCTTGATCTTTTCCTTAAGTGTTTCTGGTTTCGTCTATATGTTCCTCCGTCTTCTAATTTAACAATAAATGAACGAGGATTAAAGTGTTTTTCTTGCAGATATATATGGATTTAGTGACCTTTGTTCGTAGAAAATGAATTAAAAAATTACAACATGATTTCTGTAGTTCTATAATCTATTTTGTAGATATTTCGGTCTCCTATTTAGACCATCTTCAATGCAATGCCTAAATATAATGTACATCCATATTTGAGCCTACATTATGCAAACTTGAAAACCTACACAATTACCTTGAATATCCGGATTTAAATCTCCTTATGTCAATATTTTAAAACTTAATTTTAAGAACACATAATCTATTTTAATGATTCACAGTAATTTAAACATATCACTTTGACACTGAGACTAGTTTAAATAAATAAATAAATAACTAATCATAAAACAATAATTGGTTTAAACTAGATTTTACTTATGAGCTCCTCGTCTAGGACATCTTAATGCTACACGTAATATGGCTAATTAGCTAAAAACAGAATTAGGAAGAGATCATCAGCTGCGATTGCATGTTTTTAATGTGTCCAGTGTGTGTTTGTATTGTGTGTTAATATATTGAGTGTCTATTTTGAAATTGATTGACCTTGGTTTATTAAGGTGTATATAGAGTGCTTCTATATTTTTCCTTCTCCTCCAATTTTGTTCTGTGTGTAGTATCTTCGGGTCCTCATTATCCAAATTATGGCCCATTTTAATTGCATGAGCTAAGGCCGCTGTGTTGTAGTTACGTTCATTTTTCTCTGTTGGTGTATCATTTATTGTAGCCTTCATTGCCCTTTTATAATCATTGGTGTGTTCCTTCATTCGCGTTTTTATGTCTCTCCCCGTTTCCCCAATGTACATCTTGTCACAATTGTCGGTTTTGCATTGTACCTTGTACATTGCCCCCAGGTTAGGATTGCTTATTTTTATTTTTGTGTCAGAGAAGATAACTTGTTTTAATTTTTTCTGTGGTTTTAGTCCAAATTTTAAGTTAGTGTTATTATTATATTTTAAGATTGGCATGATTTTGCTCGTTAGGTATGGTATGTATGTCATTTTTTTAGAACGAACCAAGGGTCACTAACCCCATATATATCTGCAAGTTAATACATCAAAGGACCCATACACCCCAATTTTCTTCATAAAGTGTTTTTCTATTATTTTTTCCGCATACCATTTGCTATCAGATTTCTGAAACCATACTGGGTCACCTTCTTTAAATTCCTTTCTTTTTCGCGTGGCACGATTGTAGTATTTTTTAATCTTTTCTTTATGTTGTGAAATATTAACATCCTCATCAACTTTAGGAATCAAAAATTTGTCATGAATAGGTAGTTTTGTTCGTGTACGACGACTAAATAATAACTGAGTAGGTGAATACCCCAGATTAACTAAAGGATTGTTCCTGTATTCTAATAATGCTGAATGGATATCTTTAGATTTCCTTAACAAATTTTTACTAATCCCCACATATTTTTCCGCGAGTCCATTTGATTTTGGATAATATGGACTACAAAAGGTGAACTTTGCTTCTATGTCATTAGCAAAATTTATACATTTGTGACAATTGAAAGGTGAATTATCTGCTAAAATTTCTTTCGAATACCCATGAGTCGCAAATACAATTTTTAGATTTCTTATTATTTCATCGGCAGACTTATTTTTTAAACCCAGTATTTCTAACCATCGGGAATAATAATCCACTAAAACAATGTAATTTTTCTTGCCAAAGTCGAAAATGTCTATTCCAATTTTTAAAAACGGTATATTTGGAACCTCATGAAATATAATTGGTTCCTTCTGTACCGAACTATGATTATGCTGGCATACATAGCACTCTTCAATAATTTTTTCTATATCTGCATTAATTGTATTCCAAAAGATCAAATGTTTCGCTCTCTCTTTTGTTTTTCTAATACCCAAGTGTCCCTCATGAAGTAATTTTAAATACTCTTTTCGTAAACTATATGGTACAACAACTCTGTCCTTATAGAATTCTATATGATTCTCACAATAGAGATCATTTCGTAATTTGAAGTATAACTTTAAGTCATCTTCAACTTTTGTCTTATCTCCTGGCCAACTTTTTATTATCATTTGTAATACTTTTTGTAAAATAGGATTTTTCTCCGTTTCGCGTTTAAGTTGTTCTTTGCGGTAGTCGCTTATATTAAGACTATGAACTATTTCATTAAAGTCTTTTTCCTCAAAATTCTTTTCTCCCTGTATATAGGATCTTGACAAGAGATTAGCTATATGTAAATATTTTCCCGAAACGTATTGTACATTTAGGATGTATCTTAAAAGTTTTAATTACATTCTTTGTATGCGCGTGGAGTAATTTTTTTCAAGGTCTTGCGTAAATATCGTAATAAGCGGCTTGTGGCTCTGTATGCACTGTTACTGCTCTACCATATATATAAAAATGATATTTGTTACAGGCAAAAGTTATTGCTAGAAGCTCTTTCTCGATCTGGGCGTATTTTTTTTCTGACTGAGAAAGGCTTCTTGATGCAAAGCTTACTGGGGCTCCATTTTGCATTAAACAGCAGCCCAAACCATCTTTCGATGCATCACATTGAAGTACAATTAGTTTGTCTTCATTAAATATTTTTAATGTTGGCGCATTTCCTGTCATGGTTTTAATAGTATTTAAAGTCTCGGTATGATCATCTAAACATGTAAATTCAACATTACTTTGTAGCAAATCCCTTAAATTTTTCGAAACCTTCGCCAAATTTGCGATGAAGCTACGCAAATAATTTATCATCCCCAATATTCTTTGTAAATCCTTCTTATTTTTTGGGGTTGTCTATTCCCACTACTGCTTTAATTCGGTCTGGATCCGGACTAACACCTGATCTAGAAAAAACGTGCCCAATATATCTCACACTTTCTAACTTATACTGAAATTTATCTACATTAAATCTCACATTAATTTTACGAGCCATTTCGAATACCCTTAGTGAGATTCTGATCATGCTCTCTCTCATTTTTGCCAAATACTATTAAGTCATCTATGTATATGAATGTTTCTTCCAAATCTTGAAAATGTTGGTATGCATACCTTTGAAAGATTTCTGGAGCTACCTTTAATCCAAATGGTAGGCGTCGAAATTTATAAAAACCAAATGGAGAACTAAATGTGCTACAATCACTGGAGTTGCTATCTAATTCTATTTGCCAAAATCTTTTAGTTCATCTATTTTTGGGATTAAGAAATGTTCATGAACTAAGGCTTTATTCAGATCCTGAGGATCTAAGCACACGCGAATGCTTTTGTCGGCCTTCTCTACAATTACCAGATTACTAACCCATCCTCTCGGACTTTCAATTTTTTCAAGCACTTTCATTTCCTCCAACTTTTCCAAGGTTACTTTCACATTTTTAGTGATTGCGTTTGGTATACGCCTTGGAGGTTTGACCGTTGGTTTTATATCTCCATCTATGTTTAACCTGGATTTATTAGGAAATTTACCCAAACCTTCAAATAAATCTCTACTTTGTTCTATTAATTTAGACCTGTTTTATCACTTATTGTGGAAATTCTTTTAACTAACCCTAAGTCACAACAAGCACTGATTCCCAAAATTGGTGAAGATTTCACATTTAGTATCAAAAAGTCTTGTAAAGAACTTTTCTTTTCGAATCTACACTTGAGATTTACAACACCGATTGGATATAATTCATAACCCCCATATGCTTCTAATGTAATATTTACCGGACTTATACACTTCTGCATATTCATATGTTCAAATAATAATTTCGGCAGAACATTTACCTCCGGGCCTGTATCTAGTTTAAATTCAATATTGCTGTTTTCAATAGTAATAAATTGTTTCCAACAACTTCTGTTTTTCATTTGTTCTAATTTTTAATAAAGAAATTTTTACCTCCACTTGAATTAAGTTTTAATGTTGACATTTCAGGAAGATCTGCATCTAAGACTGAGACGTTTCTTATTTTGCATGCTATTGCAAAGTGGTTTGGTTTCCTGCATTTTCTACAATATTTGCCGTATTCTGGACATCTGTTTTGAAAATGTTTGCAGAAGCATTTTTCACATAAACTTATTTTTTGCATTTTCTCTTGTTCATTACTGTTTTTTTTCTAAAATTAGAATTTTTAAAAGCATTTTTTACTTTGATTAAATTCTTATAACTATTGTTAACTGTTTTCCTAACAAAATTAATTTTACTTTCCTGACATGATAAAAAATCCATCGGTTTTCCCTGTTGAACATCTTCAAGTCTCGATTTCTCCAATTCGAATAAGCGACATTTTTTTACAGTTTCCTCCAGTGTTATATTTCCCACAGCTAGTAGTTTTTCTTGACATTGTTTCGACCGTATTCCAAAGATCAGTCTATCTCGCATGGCTTTTTCCTGCTCCTTCAATGTCTCAAATTCACAAGAGCCAGCTAATTGCTTGACATCCGTAAGAAAATGATCAAATGTTTCACTTTCTTTTTGTACGCGGCTCATCAATTTAAATCTTTCATATACTTCGCCTTTTTTTGGGCTACAAAAACTTCGAACTCTTTTAAAATTTCAACCAGTGTAGCTGTTTACTTCTTTTTGACCTCCATGGTGTTGTACACGTTTAATGCGTCTTCTCCTATGACATTTAAAACAATGGCTACTTTGAACTCTTCATCTTTTTTGTCACTCTCCGAAGCTTTTAGCTATATTTCAAAACGTTGCTTAAACCTCTTGAAGTTTTCAGCAAGGTTTCCCTCCATTTGCAGCTGCTCTGGTACTTTAAATTCCATCTTGATTGAATTTTTTACCTGCTCCTTTACAATTGTCTCAGTTTCCTTATTGAGAAATTCCGCTATTAATATAGTTGAGTATTCTGTTACTTCTATTTCCACTGGCTCATATTCATCTGAGTAATTATCTTCATTTGAAGAAATATCTACAATCACTAAGCTTTTTGCTGCACGTGTTGTACGCTTTCGTGTACTCCCCTTTTTGTTTTTTCCTTTTGAAGGCATTTGCTGATTTCACTTTTATAGTTTTGTTACCGGCTGCGCCATGTTTTGTATTTTATTACTTAAAATACTGTCGAAATTTTTATTAATTAAAAGACAGTTCAAACTTTAAATAATTTTAATAAAAAGATATTATTACAGTAATGGTGAAATGATGTGTACCACACGAGGTCCATCTGACAAGTTCCCCTTCCGTTCACTTCTACAATTCTTACAGTGATAAATACAAATATAGCTTTGTGACTCTACGTAGATGTCTATGCTTACTCAGTGTACATTGCAATGCAGTGGCGTAACATTTTAGATATGAATAAAGCTATACACAACAGTTGATGATGTCAACATTACATCACGATGATAAGATTGACAGTACAAGTTCAGAGAAAAAAAAACCAGAAATGATTACCTTGTATAACCACACTAAGGGAGGTGTAAATATTGTGGATCAGCTGTGTGGACACTATGATGTTTCGCGCAATACAAAACGATGGCCAATGGTAATTTTTTATGCAGTTTTGAATATGTCTGGTATAAACAGCATGATACTCTATGAGGCCAATAATAAATGCTCAGTATTACGTCGAATTTTTATAAGAGATTTGGGAATCGAATTGATTACAGAACATTACAGAACAATTAAAAAACAGGAAGGAGAATCTTTTTTTACCAAAAGAACTTCGTAAAAGGATCCAAAATCATGTTAATGAATTCTCAAATGAACCACCGCAAAAAGTAGCCCAGACCTACAAGAATGTGTGAAATATGTGAAACTAAAAAAGATCGCAAAACTAAATATGTTTGTTACCAATGCAACTGGTATTTATGTATGGAATATGCTATTTCCGTTTGTAAAGATTGTACTACATCTTAAGATGAGTAATAATGTAATAATTTGAAATTGTTTTATTGAAAAGACGAAATAGTTATGAAATTTTTTTATATTTTTCACAAAA
The DNA here is from genome assembly GCA_963930735.1 of Dioctria linearis. NCBI lineage: Eukaryota > Metazoa > Arthropoda > Insecta > Diptera > Asilidae > Dioctria > Dioctria linearis. Next base: position 119,995,430 of record OZ005744.1, on the reverse strand, counting down.
AGCAGTGAGCATATGTCACATGCAAGAAATATAAATTCTAATTGTTTATGTTGTTAATTCCTTTAATAAATCTAAAAAATCTAAAAATATTTTTATTTTGGAATAAAAATATAAGTAATGTAGTATTCAATAAAATAAAAAAATATATGTATTACCATTTTAAAGTTACGCAATTCATATTTGGGTTTCCCGCACCCACCTTACGCTGCGTGCTACATATTTACGCTCGGCGGGTTAAACCAGTTTCTGTAACCATAGCTATTCTATCCAGGTTGTATCATGAGAACGAAAAGAAAAAGAAATTTACAACAAATAAAAAAGTAAAAAGAAAACAAAAAATAATAAATAAATAGGTAAATAAAATTAAAAATTAACTGAGAGAATGTGCGAAGAATTTGAAAGTCTAAAAAACAATACCAATCAAAATCTAATACAAATTGAGATAATCTTTGATTAGGTTCACAAAAGTTCACCCCGGAACCTGTGCGCTGAATCAAATTTGGAAAAGAGTTTCATGTTCAGGCAACTTGGACGAAATAAGAGTGCTCATCGTACCTAGATGCACACCTTGGGACGAGAAGCTAAAGACCTCTATTCGACTGCAAGAACTTCAGGCTTTCAGAGAGATATGCAGAGGATTTAGTATAAATTAAGCTATGAAGGAAGATAAACCTACTACACGTCAAAAATGCCTCTACAGAGCCTCCGAGCTGGGAAGTAGCAAAAGCAGATACATGAACGCTTCGCGGAAGTCTATACATATAACATATGACGTCGTTAAAGGCTATAGTAACTCTTCTTTGACAAATGAAGTCCAGTCTGCTAAAAATAAGGCTCCCAGGCTTCTGCGAAAATCCACAGATAGACAGCTGGAGAAAATAGATAGCTGATGAAGACTTCTATAAACTTTTCCCATCAAAGCGCTGATGTAGTCACTACAACTAAATTTAGAATTAATTTGAATTCCTAACTTCTTAACTGGCTATACATATTCAATCGTGGAATTACTCAATGGGGCTGATGGCAAAACAGATTTCGGGAAAACGCTTCTATATACCGACAGACAGCAAGACTTGTTTAGATTAATTGCAACCATATATGTGCACAGAAGCGCTATTCATAACAGAAGGGAGGTCATTTATATAGAGGGAGAAGAGAATAGGGCATAAGAACAAATCTTGAAGAGCAACAGCGAAAAGAGCCAACGGAGCGCAGATAGAATTCCGCACTTTTACAGCTTTTCGACGATTCGAAAGGAAAGCAGCAATTAATCTAACGGCGGCTGAAGAAAAGCCTTAGTTTGTGCCAAGTCTGCATATCAACTTGTGGCGATTCACCGAATGAAAGGCCTTACTGAAATCGAGAAGAACCAGTACTGCTAAATTATTATTGTCACGAGCCTTATGAATATCCGATGTGACCTTTAAGGGTGCAAATTCACAACTGTGAACTGGAGGAAATCCTGATTGCCAGACTGACAATATATTCTCTGTCCTCACAGACTGCATGTTTGCGTGTGTATAATTTTTTCAAGTTTTTTAGCAAGGAAATTGGGTATACTAATGGGGCGGAGATCACTTGGTAGGAACGGACGAGATTTCTTTGGAATGGGAACAAATATTGCTTGCTTCCATTGCTAGGGAAACTGAGAAGTGATAAGATACATATTATAAATATAAGTGAAGTAAGGTATATGACAGGTAGGTCGCTAGTAGCTTTACGACCTTGTGTGGCAAAGCATCAGGTCCAGTATAATTAGGCTTAATGCAATACAAAATCCAAAGAACCACCGGGCTGTCTACACAAGAAAGGAGAAACCTTTATGAGGGAAGTGTTCGTGAAAGTTGTATGCAGGCACAGTTTCTGCCACGGAACTAGAAAAAAAGAAGTATTTCTATGCGTTAGAAACGGAATTACAAACTTAGTATCATTTAGGGCATAAAATGAAGAAAAATTAAAAATATTAAAATAGATAAAAAAAAAAATTCAAAATTTAAAAATTTTACAATCTTAAGAGAGAATCCCCTTCTAACAACGGGCAACTTTAGCTAGTTAATAATGAATATTATTTCTCACTTGTAAAGTAGGCTACAAAATATAATCATCTTATTGGAATAGAACAGATACGTTCTGCAAATGAGCAATTCAATTCAGTAAAACCAGATGGCTCAATGGTAAATGAGAGCAGCCATAACCTTGACTTGCAAGTCAACAAGAATAAAATGGAATATATTTGCCGCCAATGTTGTAACTCAATGCGTTCATAAATTTGCAAGCTTTGCAACAATATTTCATTGTTCTAAGGAACAAACGTGCAACAGGGAGAGAATGCATCCATTGCAAAAAAAAAAGTATCCATGTATCCAAAATGGAAATACTTCAAAATATTTATCCCAATGGATTTATTCAAGTTATCGGTACACCATAAACAAACAGTACATACAGAAATTCAATTTTTAATTAATTGGTTTCCAAAATTTTAAAGTCCGGACATTATAGGCCACTCCGTCCGGACGCTCCCAGACGTTCTCCAAACTAGAACTAAGCCGGGAAACCGGAACGGAGGGCAGCCCTACCTGTGTGGTATCTGTCCCCGTTAAAGAGTTATTAGCTTTTAATCAATTCTCAAAGCTATTCTCAAAGATAATTTATTTTTTAATAACTCAAAACACTTAATTTAAAAAAACAAATATCAGCTTATTTCGGTATGACCTGAATAGGTTTAGAGCTAACAACTCTTTAACGGCTGCATATAGAACATAGAATGTAATAGGTCAAATTAAAGTTGATAGTCTACAATTAATTTTTCTAAAATGAAACTAAGTTAATAACATTTTTGAAAAAAAAACCAAAAGAAAAAACAAGAGGTCAAAACAAATACAAAATATAAGAAGATCCGAAATTTTTAGTTTAGACCACAATATCTCCTGAGATGAGAAGAGTTGCAGACTGGTGACCAGTTGTTGGAAAGTTCCGCAAACAATGAGCTCTTAACTGTGACCGTCCGCCTTTTGTGAAAAACTGTTTTTTTTCTTAATCACTCTGTAACTCCGAAACAACTGATATGCCCCGCCCCCCCCCCTCCCTCTGGCATATAATTTTTTGTTTGACTAGGTGATTACTTTTACCTCCTGCTCTAATAATTGCCATGGAGGAAACACCCCGCATTTTTCCGTCCAATATTGGCACTGACTGTGAAGAATCAATTAAGTATGACGTTTTCAAAAACAGTTTGAAAAACTTTCAAAAATCAAAGGCACACACATACGTACCGCATTTCCTTTATACCCTGAATTCCTCACTCAATTTCGAGAAATAAATTGTATGGGAGGAGAGCCAGAAAATGCACGGTGTGGACGGTAGGGGGGTTTTTTTGATTTTGGGTTCGTTTTATCCTAATACCATGTAACTTTCTTGTTATACACCCTATGAAGGTGACTTGAATTTCAGGTGATAGTAAACCAGACAGAGAAAGGATTACAAATATTGTATTGGCATCTATTTCTATTCTATAGACTAATTTGGAAAAGCACTGAACTGAAACTGGACTGCGGTGTATTTTGTACTGAACTTATTATTTGTAGTTCCGCGGAATAAAGTAGTTAAACCAAAAAGAGACAACTAGAGAAAAGTGATCCCATAATAGTGTCTAATAATGTAAGCAATTTCAGTAGTATCAGCAGTCCAATTTATATATGTCAGTGGCGAAAATACATATCAAGACTTTTTGGATTATAAAAATAAAAAACTAGTTGCTTGTGTCAGGGAATTAGATCATTCTTATAGTAGATGCCAGAGCACGAACAGCTTTTCAAAATTAAAGCTTTTTCCTTATAAAAATTAAACAGTCTCTTTTTGATTGTTGGTAATAATAAAAAATGTTCTGTTTGTAATAGGAATTTGAAGAAAAGGATGTATAACTAATAGATAAAAAGGAATTAAAACGAGAAATAAAAAATTTCAACAACATATTGCTGACAGTTCAACTACGTTCAATGTTGCACAGGAGATGGGTGGGTATCGAAGTGAAGGAATTTTTCATAGAAGATACCTACATTTTTTGAAATTTTTAATAAATTGAAAAGCGCGGTAGAGTAGACTTTCATGTATCGTGCAGGAAAATGTGAGGAGAAGAGTATAGGTTAGGAGGAGATTCAAATATTTCCTTATTTCTCAAGTTTGTCAGAAATTACCTATGTTATCATGTAAGTGAAACATTAAAAATTTAGGTACATCTGCAAATGCTGTCAAGCTCTCTCAACAAATTTTCATCCAAGCTCTAAGCAATTTTTTTTAGAGTCAGCATCATCCAATCTTTCTCGAGACTCGAATAAATACTCCACTATTAAATTCTATCTCCCAACCTAGGGGAAAGTTCCGTTAAAGAGTCGTGGAATAATTTATCAAGGAACCAAGGCAAACGTAAACTAAGCACCTATACCAGAAGTTCGAACCCAACCTATAACGAACAGGGTAAAGACCGATTGGAGACTGTTAGCTTTTGATCTTCCAAATCGCTGACCAACATCATGCCTATATTATCCGTCGAATTTGTAGTTCAGATTGCCTCCAACGAGCTGGACGCCACAATTGTAAGGGCTGAGTATGCGACAAACCGACCGATATCGACAAAGTCCAGCCAAATTCATCATATACTGGGGCCCACTCTTGGAAATTATTGTATATAGGTTCCATAATGATATCCTTACAACCGGAATATTTATCAGGAAATTTCAGAAGACAAAGATTACCGCAATTCAAAAACCGGTCCAAATCGACAAGCCATAAAAAAGCGTATAGTTTCAATCGAGTAGACAGGACTTCTGGAGGTGATAGAAGTTGCTTGGGTCAATAGTCCTACTTAATAGGGACTAAGTAAGGCCTTTGCTCTGCAAAAAGTGAGGTAGTTGTGATTTTTATACCATGAATGAAATACAAAGGGTATACTAAGTTTGTCATTCCGTTTGTAACAGCTAGAAATAATGCAAATCGGGTAACACCTTCGCAGGGTTGCCATACAAAAAATTTCATTTTCACTACATATTGGACACTGCCTGAGAACGCGTCAATGTAGAGCGTTGAAATTTCGTAAATAGTGTTTTTAAATGTATAAATATAATTTCAAAAAGGTACTGAATCTGGCGACCACTTCTAGATGCTGCCATATAAAAAATCTAGGATTTTTACGTGTCCTGTGAAAACAATCAGTCCTATATTGATTTGAAGTACTGAAAAGTTCTTCAGAATATGAAATCTTATAAAATTGGTTATAATCATATTTTGCTGTTCGACGAACCGTTTCGAGAGATATATTCAAAAACCACTACAAAAAATCAAACTTCCGCAGATTGGTGACAACACGAAATTAAATTAAATTAAATTAAATAATTTACAAAAAGGTATTTAACGTTGTTGTTTTTTTTTTTTTTATAAACACTGTAAGCTGTGGATTCTCTTCTTTAATTTGATCTGTTATACCTATGTATTCACTGTAGCCGTTAAACAGTTATTAGCTTATAATCTACTCATTAACGAAATTAGACGATACCCTACGCTTTTTTTTAAATGACAAATTTTCAGTCGTTAAGGAATAAATTATCTCATCTGTGCAAAAACAATTTCTGGCAAAAACGTTATAAAACAACATATTTCCCTAATACTTATGAAAAACAAACTCTGCTTTTAAAACTTAACAATTGAAATATTTTTTTATATAAATATATGGAAAAAGGAATTGGGATCTGTAAACTTCTTTTAACTTTTAGAAACTTAAAAAGTATTCCCCATTTTACTTGAGCAAACAACAACTTTGAGCAATTAAAGTTGTCTCTCCATTGAAAGCGTTTCGAGGTTTTTGAAAAATTTACACAGGTAAAAGACTGTATCTGTCTATAACTTTATTTGCTGTTGGACGCTTTTTTAAGGAGAGATATCCTATCATCCAATCATATTGCCTTCCCCGCTGAAACACAACAAGAAGTGTCATCTCAAATTAGAAGAAGTATCCGACGAAGATGAAACGGAGTGAATTCATAACTCTTATTAGTGTCAGGATTATTACAAACAAAGAATTTGGCTCAATGGCTTTCTGAAGATACTTCCTAGTCCAAGAAAGAGTTTGTTGTAAAGTCTTTTTTTAAATCTAAACAGGAGGAGACAGACCAGCGAATTAAAAGCACACCTTCCAACAACATGGATGATAAGGTAATATAAAACCACATACTTAAATATGGCTCGCAAAATCGCATTACAAATCGCACCATTCGCCAAACATTGTATGACAATTTAGTTTATGTGGAATGATTTTAATATTCGTTATCCAGAATAACGAATTGGCTACGAGGCTTATCGGAAGCAAATAAAAAAACCTAATATTGGTTTATATGAGTCTAATGTGGGGTATGTAGAATTTGCGCTATGGTGGATGCAACTCCTACCCCGGAGTATATAAAATCCAAAGAGGATCACATTTGCAAAACTATGTTTAGTACATACTTACATTTTACACTCGGCAACCTTTCTCGCCAGTTTATATTAAACTAAGTATTGGTTTTGTGTTTATGTATATCTTTTCATAAATTTTTGAGAGTGAACCTGCTCGCAAGGAATATAAAAAGGGACATTGAAAAGTTTTCGACCGAGTTGTTCGATGCTTAGCAGATATATAGTGTTATTTCCAAGGATGAGTGAATTAAAGAATTGTTTTTCACATCGAGTTTTCTTATTTTGTGTGAAAAATTTACCTCAATGAAAAAGGATGCTAAGAGCAAGCACATTTTTATAATATTTCACAAAGCAATCACCGGGAGAAAAAAGGAAGCTATATCAACTCATTTTTAGCGTTCCGTATCCAAAGGGTAACAGCGGGAACCATATTGCTAAGACTTCGATGTCCGTCTGTCCGTCACCGTCTCACCGTCTCATGAACCATAATAGATAGACTGTTGAAATTTTCACAGAGTGTGTATTTCTATTGGCGATATAAGAACAAGGAATAAAAATTAAACAAAATTAAAAATTAAAGAGGTCCCCATACAAGAAACGTAATTTTTTCGCCTTTTTTCCTCGTATTATTCTATTTCATTATTATTATCTTAAGTAGGAATTTTTTTTTTCAAATGACACCATTATTTTGTCACATAACGCCCACTCTCATTTGAAAAAATAAATAAAAATTACATGGAGTTAAATTTTATATGATGGTACGGAACCCTTCGTGCGCGAGTGTCCGACTCGCTCTTGGCCGGTTATTAACGTTTATTGCTCATAGTGGAGACACTGGGCATATAATCTTCTGGATTGATAACTGCACCGATCAAACTAAAAAAAATTATTCATATTCCAGTTTTATTGCCTACCTTATTTCAAAAAATAACTCGACAAAATCTATAACGCTAAAGTATCTCACAGTTGGACACACCGTCTTGACAGCGGACCCATACAGCATACTATACTCTGCATGAAGAATATCTACGATTAGCTGACTATACTATTAACGCATGTGAAAAAAGTTCAAAGCGATCCAAGATTATTGAGATGTAATCAAATTATTTGGGCAAGTTAATGTTGTATAATGAATCGCTCAAAATCAAAAACTGAAACATTGACAATGTTGAGCTAAAATTAAAGAAAGGCTCACAGAAACTTCAATAGAAGGGACGATTTGATAAAGAGTCCTAGAAAGAAATGAATTATTTTATAAACCCCAAAAGTGGTGGATCGGCAATACACGAAAAAGCTGAGGTAAATCGAGAGGGCTCTGTTCCAAGAAAAACGACGGGCTTATAAAACATTTGATTGACAAAATTCCTCCAAATAGGCTTGGGCTTCGGGTAAATATCCCCATTAACGGACCTCTTAGAAGATGGAATATAGAGCCGCATTTATATTTTTATCTGAGAGAATTGGATTTACTTGGTTTTATCTTACGTGCACTTAAGTTTATTGTTTTCAACATTTTATAATGTTACCTTTTATTTTTACCGTTTTAAAACGAAAAATGGGGATGTTAGTAAAAATATTTCTCTAATATACTTATAATATTCTAAAAACCCTTTGTACTTTACTGATTTGTTTTTCATATGAATCGACCAAGTATTTTCACTCATTTTGCAGAGTTATAATACCATCAAACTTTTTACTTTTTACAAGCTTATCGTACATTCGAAAGCTTTTTGAGAAATAACTCCTTATACTAACATAACGCTTTTTCCTGTTATTAAACACATAAAATAAATATGAAAGAAAATTGGAATAAAAAAATTATCTACCTAAAATAATTCCTTGTTTTAAAAAACTCTAGAAAAACATTTCAGACACCGTACATAAAGATTTTCATACTTTGGTCCTCTTTTAATCCCTAAATAATAATCGTAAACTTCAAAGTAGTTTATCTTGAAATGGTGATTTCTTTTGTAACGTGTTTTACCTTAACACGTAAGATCACTTAATGTCCATATATCAATTTTGATTCGTATCGGACCATAAAATATCAAAATTCATCTGCCATATCTGAAAAATTCTTCAATGTCATTTCGAATTTCGAAATTCTGACAAAAATTTCATATAAGCCACCCCAAAAATCCACAGATATTGACTTTGAGTTAATTCGCACCGAAAATCAACGTTGAGTAAATAACTAATAAGGAAGCCGCATAACGAATGAAAACGTTAGCCACTCGCTGACAGAAATTTGAAATGGATTAGTGCGTAGTAATTTTACAAAACACTAAAATTGAATCCAAATATATGCTATTTCAAATTTCTAAATTTTATGAATATAATAAAATTGAGACAGCTCTGAGCCCGGAACTCTGAAACGTTTTATATTAATTAATTTTCAATCCTAGCATTAGTGAATGGCTTATTCCCGTACGGCGTACACTGTATTCACTTGATAATGCCGATTCCTGTTCGTTATTTATTCACTGTAAACAAAACTGTTTGCCATCTTGGATTTTTATAAATATGTCAAAATATATTGTCATGCAGCTAAAATGGATGAAGAGATATTTTTGACGTCTTTCAATTCAAGGTGGTGCAAATATCGAAAACTACAAAAAAAAAATCTTATTATTATTTACCATGTAGATGCGTGCGCACTTTAAAACGTCTTTAAGGCAAGCACACACCGATGCGGTGGCGGTGGCGGTAGGGGTAGTGGTGATGATGGCCGTGCGGTGAATGTAGCTGGTACGGTTTTTGAAAAATACACAAAATCCAGTTAGTTTTGAAAAAAACATTTTCTAATATCCCGGTTTTCTAGACGTCACAAGTCATACACAATTTTGCTTAATTTTACTACTGAAATCAATTTTTCACTCATTGCGATGACTGCACCGTTTCAATTGAAATGAATTTCGATATCGCGATGGCGGTGAGAATGCAATATGCAGCAACTCACCGCCACCGCTTTTGTCACCGCAACAGCAACCGCTTTGCCTGTTGAGGGAGTTGCCAATTGAACTGGTTGTTGTTCCTGATATATATGGTATGATAGATGATGATTGATTGAGGTAACAACAAGTATATGTTGCAGTTCAACAGCTCTTTATTTATATCAATATATTAAATTCTTAGTAGGATAAGAATTGAAATTATATTATTTTTATTTTATGATAATAGTTTTTTTATTTTAAATTATAATTCTTTCTTCTAAATATTTTAAAATATTTTTATATTTTATTAAAAGTGTAACAATAAACTTTTAAGATATTCGTTAACGGTTTTGCCCTCTGGCGTTTGAATTAAAAAGCTTTACAAATTTGCCTTTTGGCAATTAAATTAATACTTTTATAAGTTGGCCCTCTGGCGTTTAAATTAAAACAATTTATTTTTTTAGTTTGCCCTCTGGCGTTTTAAATCAAATTATATGAGTTTGCCCTCTGGCGATTCACTTAAAACTAAAATATCCTTGAGACAAATTTTATATAGTGTTAAAACAAATACATTGCAAAAAGTCTTGATGTGTATTTTCTAAAAATGTATACAGTAGTGTGTATCTGTGTTGAAAGTATTTTTCTTTAAAGTGTTTTCCTTTAAACGTCAATTTTTTTTTTATTTTATTTAGAGTCAGCGCAAATATTACTCTGACAATATTTTATTTACAGTCAGCGCAAATATTACTCTAACAAACAAAAATTATAATTTATTCTCTTTTTAATTACCAACAAAAATAAAAATTTTTATGTAGCTTCCGCTACATCAAACCCCCCTCAGTGAAAGCGTAAAAAAAATTATAAATTGAACGAAACTTTCTTTTTCTTAAAATGGTGGTCTGTAAGTATATCTTGGTCATTAATATTCATGTCCACAAAAGCCGGTTTTAGACAATCGATAGAAATCGTGGTCTCTCTTCCGTTGTAGTCGACCAGAAACGTTTTGTCATTTCTTTTAATAACCTTAAAAGGTTCTTGGTATGGGTTATTTAATGATGGTTTTAAACGATCGATCCTCACGAAAACGAATTTACAATCGTTGAGATCTTTAGGTACAAAAATTTTGTTATTTTGTTTTCTAGTACTAGTTGGTACAAAATTCTGAATGTGGTTCCTCAGTTTATTAACAAAATTTAATGGATCCAACGTTGGTTTTGGGATATCTATAAAGAATTCTCCTGAGATGCGCAGTGGTTGCCCATAAACTAAATCAGCTGAACAGCAATTAAGATCCTCTTTTATCGTGGTTCTAAAACCTAAAAGAATCGCTGGTATTTGCAAAACCCAGTTATTATGAGTCATTTTTGTTCTTAATGATACCTTCAGTTGCCTATGAAAATGGTCTATCATTCCATTGGATTGTGGATGATAAGGTGTAAAACGGATTCTGTATGCTCCTAATAATTTTGAAAATTCATCAAGTAATTTAGATTCGAATTGAGCACCTTGATCCATCGTTATTTCAAGAGGGATTCCGAATCGTGAAATGTATTGTGCGTACAATGTTTTAACTATTGTACTAGCTGTAGTATCCCTTATCGGGCCATCTTGTGAGTCTGTCTATGATAGTTCATACATGACTAAATCCTTCTGAAGGCGGTAATGGGCCGATGATATCCACGTGAATGTGTTCAAATCTGCATTTTGGAATTTTGAATTGGCCAATTTCTGATTTAGTATGTTTGTAAATTTTTGATTTCTGGCAAGATAAACATGATTTTGACCACAAATTTACATCCTTATTCATACTAGGCCAAAAGTATCTTGCTGCAATTAATTTTCTAGTTGCTCTTATACCAGGATGTGATAGAGTATGAATAATCTCGAAAATATCTCGTCTTAAAAGTTTAGGAATAAATGTCCGAGAGGTATTTCACGACATATCACACCAAATTTTGTTTTTGGAAACTTCTAATTCCGTTTCTATTAATTTAAACTTAGAATTTGTAATAGTTCCTTGAATGGAAATTAAGTGATTTAATTCTTCATCGTTTTCTTGGTTTTTGGCGATAATTTCTAAGTCTATTTTATTTTTATTTATTTCGTAGATATTTTTATCATTTTCATCAGTAATTAATACTCGTGATAATGAATCCGCTACAACGTTTGATTTTCCCTTAATATGTTTGATGTCAGAAGTGAATTGTGTTATAAAATCTAACTGTCTGGCTTGTCTGGGACTTCTCTCTGTTTTGGTCCAGATTGCGGATGTTAAAGGTTTGTGTTCGGTCAGAATAGTGAAATCTCGACCTTCTAAAAAAAGTCTGAAGTGTTTAATGGCTAAATAGATTGCGAAAAGTTCTTTCTATGTCAAAGGTTGAATACCTTGTTTCGGCTGGAGTTAATTTCTTCGAGAAGAAAGCTAAAGGTTCCAAATGGTTTTCATTGTATTGTTCTAAATCTCCCCCTGTTGCTACGTCTGACGCGTCCACTGTTAGAATAAACTTTGTGTTTTCTAGTGGGTGTACTAAAAGTGTGGAGGTAGAATGAGCTTCCTTAATTTTTTTAAAATTGGTTTCACAATCTTCTGGCCAATTAAAATTTTTATTATTTTGGTTTTTTTTAATAATTTTGTTAAATTTATATATATTGGATTTAACAATTCAGATAGATGTGGAATGAATTTATGGTAATGGTTTACCATTCCTATGACATGCTGAATTTTTCTGATAGAATTAGGAGAAGGAAAAACTTAAATTATATTAATTCTCTTCTCAGATGGGAGAATTCCTTCTTTAGTGACTTTATGGCTGAAAAAATCTAAAGAATTTACTCCAAAAATGCATTTTGCGGGATTGATGTTTATACCGAACTCTTCTAACCGTGTAAAAATTTTTTCTAAGTGTGATTCATGCTTTTTTTTATTTTTGCTTTCTATTAAAATATCAACTATGTAGATGAAAACAAAATCTAGTTCCTTTAACACGTGGTCCATGAAACGCTGGAATGTGTGTGCTGCATTTCTAAGACCAAAAGGCATTCTAGTGAATTCGAATAAACCGAAAGGTGTACTAGTGGCTGTTTTGAAAATGTTATCAGGGGCTACTGGAATGTGGTGATATGCCCTTACTAAATCAATTTTTGTGAAAATTGAAGAACCATTTAAATTCAATGAAAATTTTTAAATGTGTGGGATCGGGTATCTATCGGGTGTAGTGTTTGTATTTAAGCGTCTGTAATCCCCGCAACGTCGCCAATCTGTTGAATCTTTCATTGGTACCATATGTAATGGAGAAGAAACTGGTGACGAAGAAGGGCGATATAAACCTAATTTAACGATATGCTCGAATTCTAATTTTGCGTTTTTTAATTTTTGTATATCGAGTCTTCTTGGTCTCGAGAAAGAAAGTTGTCCTTTTGTAGAAATGTGATGTACTATATTATGACGTACAGGAGCATCGTAGCAAGGTGCTTGAGTTAATGATGGAAACGCGTAATGACGTGGTGAAGGCGTATTTGAGTTTACCGTAATTCCATTTACAACATTTGACGTGCTTCCATCAATTAACTTTTTATTTTTAATATCAACAAATAAATTTAATTTTTCGAGAAAGTCTGCCCCAATAATGGGTTTACTTACTCCCGCTATAATGAACGGATACGTTAGATCTCGTCTTAATCCGAAATCTACTTTCAACAATTTTGTGCCATATGTATTAATTGTTGAACCGTTAGCTGCTGTTAAAATTAGATTTGGGGTATTTTTGAATTTGCTAAAATAAGCGTTAGGTAATACTGAAAGGTCCGCCCCAGTGTCAATTAAAAATTTGAATTTATTTTCTTTGTCTAAAAGAAAAAGTCTTTTTGAAATATTATTATTTGACATACTGGACGCTGAGGGGACAATTAGTTTTTTGGATTAAATTTGTTAACAAATGCGCATGGAGAAATGCATTTGTTAGCTTTTTCTCCAAACTTAAAGTGGTACCAACAAAGTTGTTTATTGTTATCAGGTTTTGAATTACTTTGTGAAGGACTTCGTGATCTGTATCTGAAATCATTTTTATGATTATTATTATTCATTGTAAAATTGCGAAATAAGTTTCCTAAATTCTGTAATTTGTTTTCTAAAATTGTTATTTTATTTTATAATTGTACATCGTTATTTATTGCTGAAAAATTTTGTTGGGGTAATGGTAAATCGAAAGTTTTATTTATTGAAGAAACATATTGTAACTTTGTAACGTCAAATATTTTATCTGCAAGTTCCAATAAAACTTCCATATTTTCTTTGCTTGAAGCAACCAATGCGATGTTTATGTTTCCAGGAAGTTTTCTCATCATCATTCAGCCTCTACTCTTATAAACCAAGCTTCTGGACATGGTGTCCAAAAAGTTGGTAGCTTGACAGATGCCACTGCGACATAACTCTGTTGAATATTTATTTCGTCTCCTGGCATTTTTGGACAATAGTTTTAGACCACAAAAAAAAAATATAAATATCTAATGAAAAAGACAATTTCACTCAATTACACAATCACTCGCGATACTAAGATGAAAAATACTTTTATTTCATTGGACCAAAAACACTCTGAAACGTACAGACTTTGAAAACCGATATATTTTGTACCAAACTTGTACTTTTGTAATGTTTTACCAAAGAATAACTAAATAAAAGAAAGGACACAGAAGAGTGTTCCGATTGTTTTCCATTTAAATGTACACGGCGAGAAAAAGAAGGAAGGAAGAGAAAAAAATAAAACAAAAATTAAACACTCTTTGAACATTTTACGAATAAGACAAAAAATGTGAATGCGAAGATTACATGCAACGAAATGGAATGGCAAATGATTTATTTTCGTAAATAAGAGAGAATGGGCGGAGTTTTCTGTTTTTACGCTCATAAAATGCTCCCGCTCTTTTATGAAAACACGAATTTCAGGAATTGTTCCAATGTTCTTCGCAGAATTCCAATGTTTGTTAGTGTAATCCTATGAGATGTGAACAGCACTTTTTCTGTTTACATTTGTTTTGCTCAAGTGGTGGAATCACTTGTTGGATTCTGGGAATTTTATTTGACAGAAATTTTACATCTCCTATTAGTGCGTTATTCATTGCGAAATTTATCTTTTTCTTGCAAAATGGAGGTAGGGTTACCCAATGTACATTATTATGAATAGTTCGAAATAATTCTGATGGTACTCAAGAAGATTTTATCATTCGGGTAATCCTATGTTTTCTCAATTTTTGTTTTGAACTCGTTGTCTTAGTCGCACTACAATAATGCATACTCAAGTTCTTTTCCCCCATTCATGCAAAAGACAAAAGTATATGAGATTACCTCTTTCAGTCTAAAAAACACGGAAAATTTCCAATTTTGTCCGCCTCTGTCTCTACTTATATTTATTTATACTTTGGTTTTACTATGTTGTAAATGTCTTTTGTGTACAATATTTTCACATAAATTAAAAATATTAAATGTAAAATAGGAAAAGGAAAATATAATATATTTTTAAAATATCTTATCAGATAAAGCTAAAAACTTACTAAATCTAATTTAAGTCTAAATTTAAACTTACTATGTTCTTTTCTTCTATTTTGTTCTGTAGTTGACAGAAGTGAATAGTTCTTTCTTCTATATTTAATCTTCTTTCTTCTTTGCTGAATTCTTGATTATTTCTTCTGTTTTTCTTATTTGCTTTGCTTTTTATTTATTTTCTTTTCTTCTCTTTTCTTCTGTTTAATTATTTTTTTAAATTTTTCTTGAGTTCTTCTTTAAGTTCTTTATTTCTGTTTTTAATTATTCTATTATTCTAGAAAGAGGTACCTTACCACTGGTGGGGGGTATCCCTAAACTAGAATATTAGAATTGTCGAAACGACGGGTTATCTTAATGTTCGGTGTCAAATGGTTGACTTGTTGTTCGGGGTCAACATGCTGGCCTGTTGTCCGTGGTCAGCGGCTTTTCTTATTTTCCTGGGTTTACGGGTTGTCCAGTTGTTCTGTGTCAACGGGTTGTCCAGTTTTTTATCGGGGTCACCAATTGAACTGTTGAGGGAGTTTCCAATTGAACTAGTTGTTGTTGTTGATATTGTTGCAGATTTCTTGCTATTTGTTGCAAATTTCTCTTCGGCGTGGTCGCCAAAACTTAGGTAGCGGGAACTATTTATTCTGCGAGCGTTTTGTCTGGAACGTGTAGCGAGCGGCCCGTTAAAGTCACCGCTATTGAATTGCCACTTGGCCGAGCGGTCACCAGCGGGGTGCGGTGAGAGGTAGGCCGATTTGAACAAACGCAGCAAGCGTTATCTGCAGCTAATTAATGTACGAGTAGGAGTATGTTACCTGGAGGCTAGTGGTTTCTACTCCTCGGGCTCCTTGAGACGTCTGGGTATACCTGTCTGGTCAGCTCCTTTCTTCTCTTTTTGTGCCTTTCCTCGTTACTTACTGCGAGGTAGGGAACTGAATCACGACAAAAGAAGAAACAAAGAACTTTCTCAAAATACAATATTAGCGTTTATTTAAAAAAAAGAAACAAAAGCTTGACTTGGCGTCACTTAATGCCACAGATCTCAAAAAATTTCGTGTGTGTTCAACTCTGGCTACTCTTAATATGGCCGACCATAAAAACTTTTGCGCCTACCAATTCCTCTAGTCCATTTTTTGGACGTCTTCTTGTACTTAGGCTAGTTTCGGCCGATTCAGCGACATCTATTTTTCAATTGCTCATTTCTATGTTTAATTGACATCTGTTAACTAATTTTAACTTGTTATTCATTCTTTAATTGACATTTGTGAAACTGATTCTACTTTCGATTTACTTTTAATTCACATGGGTCAAATAATTTTCTTTTCTATTTTTAATTACTAACTTTACTTCATTATTTATCTTTTTATTTAGATTGGAGAGACTGGCTTGGATTATTCCGGACCTTTCACTTTCTCGTTCGGTCACAGTTTTCATTGACTTTCACGTGTAACGAACGTTGAGATTGTCTACCGATTTTGGTCTTCCACATCTGTCAAATTTTATGCAATGTTAAAGTTCCATATTTGCCAAAGCTTTCATTCTCTTTGAAAATTTTATATTTCTATATTCGTCAAAGATTCTATTCAGTTTTATATTTCTATATCTGTCAACGTTTCCTAAAATTTAATTTTGAGTTCACTTAATCAAAGCTTCCCTTTCAGATATATAATTTTGGTGTAGTGGTACAAGAGCTGCTGCACTCTCATCAAAAGCCAAGGTGTAACACCTTGACTTATTAAAACTTTCATAGAGAACAAAATAGTTCTTGAGCATTGGTGACCCCGACGTGATTCAGGTGAAACACTTGTATCGCAGTTCAACTATATTCAGAGCAATCATCTTGAAGCCGTAATGGAGAAGCTAGCGAAGGAGCAGGACACTGTAAGAACGGAACTGCAAAAGGTTTTGATAAACTACAAAAAATACGGAGACGACAGAAAAACCAAGGAGTATTACGAAGAAAGATTGAGACGACTGGAATCATTCTGGTCCACCTTCGATTCAAATGACAGTAAAATTAGAGCCCTACCTAAAGTTCCTCTACAGCATGGGTACTTTACAAAGGCGTACTACGAAGAAATACACGACATATACGAATCATGCAAGACCCACTTTGAGGAACAATTACAGTCCTTCCAAGAAGACGAAGCCAGCAACGATGATTATAACGCAACTCAATCTGAAGACAAGTCAACAGAAAATGAATCAACGCCACTGATTACGTTAGCCAAGTCAAATTCACCAGAAGAACAGCCTACTCCGTTGTTGTATGAAGCCTCAGCAGATATAACTAGAATCATTAGAAGGCAAAGAGGGATCATACAATCTTTACGCCGTCTTATTGATAACACGTACGAGTCAGATGATCATCCCGAACAGTACTACCACATTAGACTCCAGACCTTAAATCAATACTGGGTCAAAATAGAGGAGTATAATCCCTCCATTTAGGAGCTCGCAGATGAGCCAAGCACAGTGGGCTATAAGATTGAAAACTATATTCAGCTCGAAGAAGAGGTGCAAAAACAGCAAGTAAGTCTCTCTGCTAAAATCGCAAGTTTTGGTGCACCAGAAGAGGCTGCAACATCCATAACAGCCAACACGACACTCAAGCTGCCACAAATATCACTTCCCAAGTTTGATGGAGACTCTTTAAAATGGCGTCAGTTCGCAGACCTATTTACTGAAATGGTACACAAACAGCAGATGGCAAATGTACAGAAAATGTGGTACCTGAAAATGAATTTCATTGGTGAAGCTGAAAGACTCATTAGGCACTTGAGTTTATCTGAAGACAATTACACAGCTGCGTGGAAAATGCTCCATGAAAGATATGAAAATCGCAGACTGCTCGTATCTGCCCTGGTAAGCAAACTATTATCACAGCCAAGCCATGCTACTGACGCTGCATCTGCGAATAATATAAAGAATTTGCATGAGACAACGCAAGAATGTCTCATGGCGTTAGAGAACCTTAAAATCTCAACTGCTGACTGGGGCGCCTTATTATTGCATGTCTTGATAAAAAGGCTAGATAGAGCCACTCATACCTTGTATGAACAATCATTGACCAACCCAAGAGAGATACAGTCCATGAAAGAATTCTTGAAATTTCTACAAACAAGATTTCAATCACTGGAAGCCCTGGGTAACAAACTAAGACATACAGAGGACATTCAGAGAAAATCCAACAACGCCAAATCCTTGTCATCAGTTGTACACACCAACTCATCAATCAGGCAAGCTGCTTGTGTGGTATGCGAAGGAAATCATCCGTTATTCGCATGCAAGGACTTCTTGAAATTAACACCAGCAGCTAGATTAAATCTGCTCCGCAAACACGAAATGTGTGTCAATTGTCTAAGATCAGGACACAGTGTCACAAGTTGCAATGCTCGAGGATGCACAAAGTGTAATAAACGGCATAACACCTTAGTGCATCTAACTACACCAGATCATTCATCATCAACACAAGTGAGAGATTCCAATACACTCCAGACACAAGTAGCTAGCAGACCATCTATATCACCAGGGTTGGTGGATCAGGGTTCAACTGTAGCAACCATTACCAATCAGGGTCAAAGAAAGTATACACTGCTCAGTGCAGCTATAATAAAATTGATTAACAACCAAGGCAAATGTGTGGAAGGTCGAGCTGTATTAGATTCAGGTTCGCAAGTTTACCTAATTACTGACAGATTAGTCAAGAAGTTAAACTTGAATACATCAACTGATTCAATGTGTATACAAAGCATTGGCGACAAGAAACAGCGAACACAGGAAAGAGTAAGTGTACAAATGCAATCCGCATTAAAAGGCTTCTCTGCGAGATTGGAGGCATTCGTCCTTCCACATATAATCTCATCTCAGCCGACGCAATTGATTAACACGTCAAAGTGGTCTATTCCACACAATATTAAGCTAGCAGACCCTGATTTCAACCAGCCAGAACGTATCGATATCTTACCAGGTGCTGAATTCTACCTCCAGCTACTGTCAATTGGCCAAATAAGATTGTAGAATGATGGACCAATCCTGCAAAATACATTGTTCGGATGGATAGTTTCAGGAAAGATCAATGTAACAAGGCCAGTGACAGCAACATGCAGCATCTGTAGTGGAGACGAGAGCATAGATCAAAGAATTGAAAAATTCTGGAAACTGGAAGAGCCTATGGAAGTCAAGTCCAATCGCACTCCATTAGAGAAGCGCTCTGAAGATCATTTCACTCAAACAACTAGAAGGAGTTCCGATGGGCGTTACATAGTAAAGCTACCATTCGCTGACGTCCCAAGTAAGCTGGGAGAATCGAAAGACATAGCCATCAGACGATTCTTCGCAGTAGAAAAGAGGTTAGCTAAGAATCCCACCTTACGATGTCAATATACAGATTTTATGAACGAGTATCTAAGGGCAGGACATATGGAGCCCATCAATCTTGAGACTATTGAGCCACCATATTATTTCCTGCCTCACCACAGCGTATTGAAACCAGATAGTACGACGACACCACTGAGAGTCGTGTTTGATGCATCTGCAAAGACGTCTTCAAACATATCGCTAAACGAACTACTATGTGCAGGACCTACCATTCAAGATGAACTCTTCGCCATCCTGCTGCGTTTCAGAATGACACGATTTGTATTTACCGCTGATATTCAAAAAATGTTTCGGCAGGTAATACTAGATGAGGAAGATAGAAAATACCACATCATAGTTTCTAGAGGCTCTTAGATACTATCAACTATGCGCAGTTACATATGGAACGACATCAGCTCCATATTTAGCAACAAAGTGCTTGCAAACGTTGGCCCAAGAACGACACGAAAACTATCCACTTGGATCTCAGGTTTTAAAAACTGACTTTTATGTTGACGATGTTACGACGGGATCCAACAGCACTGTGGAAATCCTCGAAATGCAAGAGCAACTTACAAAATTGCTTCGCGAAGGAGGTTTCACTTTGAGAAAATGGTGCGCCAACCATCCTAGACTCCTTCAAAACGTCAAACCAGAAGATCAAGAAGTGCAATTAGATTTTACAGATGAAACTGAAGAGCGGATCAAAACTCTAGGTTTGACATGGCTACCAAAGACTGATAATTTTTGTATAAAGGTCAATGAGGCCAATGAGCAAAGAGTGTCAAAGCGAATAGTAGCATCAGACATAGCAAAATTGTTTGATCCTCTCGGAATGATGGCTCCTGTTATAGTCAGCGCCAAAATCTTTCTGCAAGAGTTATGGCAACTTCGAATTGATTGGGATGCGGCCCTACCTTAAGATTCACACACCAAATGGATGAAATTTCGTTACGGCCTAAGGCATCTGAAAAACATACAGGTTCCTAGACATGCTTTTGGCCATGAAACCTGCAAACAAATGCAGATTCACGCTTTTCCGATGCCTCCGAAAAGGCGTATGGGGCAGCGCTCTATATGCGATCCATCAACCAAAGGGGATCAATTATAGTGCGCCTATTGTGCGCCAAATCCAGGGTAGCTCCACTAAAGAAGGCAACAATCCCGCGTCTAGAACTATGTGCTGCTAACCTAGCTGCACAGCTTACCAACCGAATAAAGGAAATTCTAGGAGCCAAAGACACACCCACATACTACTGGACAGATTCCTAGATTGTCCTAGCATGGACAAATGCAGAATCTTCATCCTTCCAGACGTCTGTGGCAAACAGAATATCATCCATCCAATCATTATCCATAGTTGAACAATGGCGTCATGTTAGTTCTAAGGAAAATCCAGCTGATGTTCTCTCCAGAGGAATTTCTCCAGAAAAATTGGCAACCTGCAATATCTGGTTCTACGGACCACCATTCTTACATGGAAGTGAATCAATATGGCCTCCATCATATGTAAAAGAGAGGCAAGTTAGTCTGGAAAGAAAGGGCATAACTTTATCAGCAACAACAAATGATAAATCAAGGAACAATGTATTAGAGAAGCCTATTCTTGACATCAATCACGGAAATTCACTCCGTAAGTTGCAGCGCATCATCGCCTATATATTTCGATTTGTGAATAATACTAGAAGGCTAAATAGTCAAGGAATAAAGAGTCACACGTTAACGGCAGGAGAGTTGGACGAAGCCCTTTATTTTATAATAAAGAATATGTAAGCAGCAGAATTTAAAGAAGACATCAGCCATATTCGTCAATATAATGAAACGAACAAAAACAGGTTACTCAGCACTTTAACTCCATTCCTTGATAAGAAGGGCCTCGTTCGTGTTGGGGGAAGACTAGAAGCGTCCATGCTATCTTATGACGCACGCCATCCGATGCTTCTGCCATACGCTCATCAATTCACTATGCTGTTAATGAATGACATTCACAAAGAAAATTTACATGTGGGTCCGCAAGCATTGCTTAATATCACTAGACAACGCTTTTGGCCTATTAAGGGCAAGTCAATTGCACGATCAATAGTACAGCACTGCACTCGTTGTGTAAGGGCAAAACCGAAAATGTTTACACAACTAATGGGTAACCTCCCAACTGCCAGAGTTCAACCTGCTCGGCCATTTGTCAACTCTGGAGTTGATTTTTGTGGACCAATAACAATCCATTATCGTTTAAGAGGCAAAATACCCCACAAGGGATACGTTGCAGTATTCTGCTGTTTCGCTACAAAGGCCGTCCATCTCGAGGTAGTTAGTGACCTAACCACAGATGCCTTCATCGCTTTCAGACAGAAGAGGTCATTGTCTCAATCTTTATTGAGACAACGCAACGAACTTCGTGGGAGCGAAGAATCAACTGCAAGAACTTAAAGAAATCATCTATTCAGATCAGTCAAAAGAAAGAATTTCTACCATTTGCAGTACAAGAGGCATTGACTTCCATTTTATACCACCAAGGGCCCCTAATTTCGGTGGACTTTTGGAAGCCGCAGTCAAATCTGCTAAACATCTATTACATAGAAGCATTGCATCAACGTCGTTAACCTACGAGAAGTTAGAAACTGTAATGATAGAGATAGAGGCGATATTGAATTCTAGGCCACTTACGCCAATGTCCAATGATCCGAATGACTTGACCGCCCTAACACCGGGCCACTTTCTTATTGGAGAGCCTCTAACATCCACAGTTGATGCTAGGTCAGAACCGATCAAGACAAATCTACAGAACAGGTGGAAAATGATCACACACCTAAAACAAGAATTCTGGATACGTTGGTCAAAGGAATACCTCAACGAATTGCAATACGGCCTCAAATGGAATCGAATTTGTCACAATGTTAAACCAGGAAGCATAGTGATCTTGAAGGAAGATAATCTACCCGTCATGAAATGGCATTTAGGTAGAATTTTAAAAACTTACCAAGGCAATGATGGATGTATCAGAGTAGCAGCCGTAAAGACTGCGACCGGAATTCTTCGGCGACCTATACATAGGCTCGCCCCACTTCCTTGCGAAGAAGAGTCATCAGACTGCGAACAAGCACCATCTGTATCATACAAGGAAGACAACCAATCCCATGAAGGTCATAAACGTCAGCACGAATCATCTCAAACAGGGATGAATACAATCAACCAATCGAACGATATTACACCATCGAATCGAGACAGTAGACGCATTACAGAAGCTCCAAGGAAGAAAATGCGTCCTTCAATTGGATCTGCACTAATAAGTTTACTCTTAACTTGCATAATTCTTCCAATCACTGAAGCAAATCCAATCGAAAACACAAGGTTTCATAATCGCCCGGGTATCCGGTTTGACAAAATGGGAACAACAAGCTTAGTGTCATCTGAATGGGATCTGGTGGTATACTATGATCTGAAGTCATATTGGCTTGAATATGCGGCACTCATCAAGGGTACCACTACAGTGCAGCATCTCTATAACCAGATCGACACTAGCAGTGGTTGCACTGAAATACTTAAACAACTAGAACACATTAAGGATGAGATAGACAGAGACAATGAGCTGCTATCGGCCGATTCATCAGTCCTTAGACAAAAACGGGGAGCACTCAATTTCGTGGGAAACATAGCTAACTCATTATTCGGAGTTCTCGACAACGAATCCGCAGAGAAAATGTCTCAAGTCATTCAGGATATCAAGGAAGATGACAATCACTTACTTTCTATCTTAAAAAATCAAACCTCCATAGTGGATTCCACCATTAATATAATGAAACGAGATCAGCTAGCTACTCAAGAAAAATTCCACGCAATAAACAATCAGTTGAGTCAACTAAGCAACCAGATCGACACTACTGAAAAGGAAGTCAATCAACAAAAGGTACAGCACCTTGTGATGTCATTATCCCTCCAGTTAATGTTGATTATCACAAGTGTACAGAGAATTCAGTCATCTCTCATAGACACGTTAACCGACATGCGTCACGGAAAAATCAGTCCACTGCTGCTTGCACCCCAACAACTAAGGGAAGCAATAGCAGTCATAAAAATAAACTTACCATCAGCTTTGCGCTTGCCAATGAAACAAAATGAGATCTTACATCTATATCAACTAATGACAGTGAAAGGACGGGTAGTTGACAAACTCGCAATCTTCCAAATTAAACTACCACTCATAAATGCAGAAGAGTTCGAGTTTTTGAAAGTACTTCCAATACTATTCCTGATAAATGGAACACTAATGTGCATAAGGCCGCATTCGACCTATTTAGCTATCAGCTCGCATCGAGACAACTATTACCCGCTGTCAGATCAAGAAATTTCGTCATGCGTGGCAACTGTATATGAGGAACATTATCTATGCAATCTGCATCATCCAATATACAACAGAGGGTCTCAAATCAGCAAGTGAGATCAGTTTCTTAAATGATGCACCCACTCCAAAGGAGTGTCAATTAAGGGAAATAAGAGACAACTCAGTATGGATTCAGACTCTCCATAAAAACAAATGGATATATGCACTTACGGAGGCCTTAACAATCTACGCGGTGTGTGAAAATAAGGCCTTTACTACAAGATTGCAAGGATCTGGCCTCCTAACCATCCAACCCAATTGCATACTTAAGCATGATTCAGTTACTATCGAAGGGCAACATAAATATCCGAGTAATATAACAACATCATATGAGAAGCTAATTAATGATTTCAACACGTCAGTTTTATGGTCACCGGCGGTCCCGGCCTTGGTAGATTCACCCACCATGCACAATGGAAGGAACTGAGCCTCTGACAGCAACAACTCTCATCTCAAAAGCTAGAGCTGCCGAAATTAATACACGAACGGACATCTCACACAACTATCATTGGATATATCAGTATCTGTCTTACAACAATTGTGTTCATATCATTAACTACAAAATTAATATTATCAAAAAGGCAGAAGCAGCAGTCTACAGTGCCAATACCCAAACCTAGGAATCACAAAGAGCCGGACTTTAGCGTCAGCATAGATTGAACATTAGTTCAACGTGGGGGAGAATGTTTGCACTCGGCAAAAAGGTCAACGGTCGCATAGAATCAGCAATTACTTGCTCTATAAGCGGGCGCTTGCCCCCAAAAACAATAACGTTAATTCTAGCGAATAATTCTTGCATTCAATGTGTCATTGCAAATATTTTTATGAATATGACACCCAGTCAAAGGTGCAAGAGAAGAATGCAAGAATTACTCGCCTGATTTTAATTTAAGTAGGTAAGCATTTTACATTTAAGTTATTTCGTTATTCGGTTTTTTTTGTTATCGCCTTGCATAGCCAAGCAATTAATTGCAATTTTAAATTATTAATATGTATGTAGGTATTGATTTTCGCAATTAGTGGTAGTTAGGAACATATTAAGATTTGCTTAGTTAAGTAATTTTAATATAAATTGAATATGATTTGTAATAAACGGTCAGTCTTGTTTTTTAGTAGCTAACAGTTGTTTTAATTTTGAGTTCACTTAATCAAAGCTTCCCTTTCAGATATAGAGAGCCGCTGCACTCTCATTAATAGCCAAGGTGTAACACCTTGACTTATTGAAACTTTCATAGAGAACAAAATAGTTCTTGAACACCTGTCAAATTATATTTGCTTTTCTGGTGTAAAAAATGGAAATGATTTACTGATATTCATTTTCTAGATCTGTCAGAATTAGTTAGCTTCTATGGTGTAAAAATGAACATTATTTATCGGCATTAATTTTCTAGATCTGTCAGAATTAATTTACTCTAGTAATGCGAAAGATGATTATCATTTATCAATATTCGTTTTCTACATCTGTCAGAATTAGTTTGCTTCTATGGTGTAAAAATGAACATTATTTTTCGACATTAATTTTCTAGATCTGGCAGAATTAGTTTGCTTCTATGGTGTAAAAATGAACATTATTTATCGACATTCATTTTCTAGATCTGTCAGAATTAGTTTGCTTCTATGGTGTAAAAATCAACATTATTTTTCGGCAGTAATTTTCTAGATCTGTCAGAATAATTCACTCTAAAAATGCGAAATATGAAAATCATTTATCAATATTCGTTTTCTACATCTGTCAGAATTAGTTCTCTTCTATGGTGTAAAAATGAACATTATTTTTCGGCATTAATTTTCTAGATCTGTCAGTATTAATTTACTCTAGAAATGCGAAAGATGAAAATCATTTGTCAATGTTCGTTTTCTACATCTGTCAGAATTAGTTCGCTTCTATGGTGTAAAAATGAACATTATTTATCGATATTCATTTTCTGAATCTGTCAGAATTTTTCATTCAATTTTAAATTGCTATCCTTACAAAAGTTTTCGCTCAATTTTAGTCATAGAAAGGCCGGAAGGTTTATTAAGTCATTAACACTTTTGCGTGGGCAATATTAATTTTTTCATTGAGAAATGACAAAATATCTCCTTGCCACTTTCGGCGATTCTATGTCTAAGCACAAGTCCAGCGAAATATTTCTGCTTTGTGCGGCCACGTCTGGGTTCGCCTTTTATACAGTCAGCTGGCGTGGTGTATTTGCGACAACCAGGTGTCGCGCGAAGTTGCAGGAATGAGTTCTTGATTTCACTGTGGTTCAGTGTTTATCTCTGACAGATCAGCTGATAGAACTGTCGAGAAACATCAGCTGGAAAGTTTTTCTGTTTATGTTCCAGGAATATTGAAACATAAGTGGGTTTTGCCAATTTAAATGTGCTGTTATCGAGATCATTAATATCTCTCTATAAATTTGGAAGTTTCTATGCTGTTTTGAGAAATAGAGAGTTATTTCTTAGCCTAGGCCATGGCGCATTTTTCCCAAATGGTAAGCAACGTTGATGAGATTAAAAGGATTGGTTCAAATTTAAACTTGGAATTTGAAAGAGAGCCCAGTAATTTCTATGGGTGGAGAGTACAGCCTTAATTCTCAGTCGCATATAACTACGCAGGAGAGTTCCATGAACTGGGCGGTAAGTAGTTTTGTAACACTACCCCCCTCTCACAAGCTTGTAGCTCCTTCCAAGCTGGCTCATCTTTAGTAAAAATTTGTAGGTTTCACTCTAATACCCACTGCGGTTCGTGGAATTAATGAAGAGGGATAGGGAAATTAAAACCATCTTACGAAGGCTAACTCAGAAGGACTTAGTGGGAAATCATCTGCTCATTGAAGGCAGAGGCAGGTTAAACAAGGATCGTGTCCTAAAAAGTGTTACTCAGCCACCACGGATTGCAGAAAGAATGAAGAAGAGATAGGAAAAATTAAAACCTTCTAACGAAGGCTAACTCAGAAGAAGTTAGTGGGAAATCATCTGCTCATTTAAGGCAGAGGCAGGTTAAACAAGGATCGTGTCCTTATAAAAATGTTACCCAGCCACCACGGATTGTAGAAAAAATGACGAAGAGATAGGAAAAATTAAAACCTTCTAACGAAGGCTAACTCAGAAGGAGTTAGTGGGAAATCATCTGCTCATTTAAGGCAGAGGCAGGTTAAACAAGGATCGTGTCTTTATGAATTTGACTCAACCACCGCATAGCATAGAAATATTGAAGAAGGATATCACTAAGGCTTTGTCCGGCTTGATCTGTGCCTGGCGAGTCAGAGACACATCCCCGAAGTCACGCCGGTCCTTGGTCAGAGCTCGATATCGGTCTCGGTATCGAAAATCAGAGGTGCACCCGCAGCCCAGCAACCCCAAAAATATCTGGTCTACCAGTACACCTCCGACCCCCAACACCAAGACCAGTCGCAGAAGCCTCTGCAACCAGTAACCTAATCAAATGATTGCAGGACCTCTTCCGCACGGGGCAGCTCCCTCTGACCACAGATCGACATTCGTTCGGAGCGTGTCCCAAAGTCTCCACGCCCAGATCGAGCCTTCGAACTGGTAGGTTACACCGCCCGAATACTAGTACAGCAGGGTTTAAAATTTCGAAAACTGTTTTAAATGTGGAATTCCTACGGCAGCGGGGCGTATGCAGGGTACCATGTGGGAAAGGTTTTGACTCATTGTCAAGCGAGGAAGTGTGAAAAAGTGGACTAATTAACAAGAGGTATACTGGCCGCTAGGTTGGGTAAGTCCTAAGCCGCACGTTGGTATCCTGTAGTTGTCAGTTAAGCTAGCTGGTTGCCTTCTTAGGGCTAGCAGGAAGTAATAGTGGTTATATGGGAAGGTCGTTTCTTTCGCGGTAAGGGGCCAGTCTGTCGACGTGGACAGTTCGCATCTTTCCACCGTGACATTTTTTTATTTTGAACACTACTTCGGTTACCGCGTCTGTGATCTTGTATGGCCCATCCCAGTCGCACTGCAGTTTTGGACACCGCCCAATTACGCGTCGTGGGAAATACAACCAAACCAGTTGACCTACTTGGGAACTGGGTTTCTTCGACCGCAAGTCATAGTATGTCTTCATGTGCCGGCTCGCAGTGTTCAGCATGGCTCGATTATTTTCGTGAATCGTGTTCAATGTCGTGGTTAGATTATCCAGGTAGTCGTTAATCGGCATAACTTCGGTTGGTGGACTTGCCAAGACCACCTCTAGTGGCAAACGAAGTTCTCGACCAAAAAGGAGTTTGGCCGGGGTTGTTTAGTTCTGTCTTGTACACCTGCGCGATACGATAGTAGCAGCTAATGCACATACTGGTCCCATTCCCTTTGGAGCGAATTCAAAAATTTCTCTAGGTAGTCCAGAATTGTTCGGTTAAATCTTTCGACGAAACCGTCTGACTGTGGGTGTAGAGCTGTTGTGCGCGTTTCTCGGCCCCGAATTTCTGCATTACTTCCTGGAAGACGGCGCTTTCAAAATTTCAGCCATGGTCGGAATGGAGCTGTAGGGGAGCTCCATGCCGGCTGAATACGGCTGATATGAGTGCATCCGATACAGTCTCGGCTGTCTGATCTGGTACTGAAATGGCTACGGGCCACTTAGTGAAGTAGTCCATACAGACTGCTAGGTAGCGGTTTTCTTTATATGTCTTTGGACTGGTCCCAATATGTCCACAGTAACTCTTTCGAAAGGTGCACCAACGTTGCATACCTGTAGAGGAGCTCGCTCTCCTGGCCGGGGACCTTTCCGTGCTATAGTAAGCACACAGCCCGAGGAATGACTGTATACCTCTTCGTGTTTGCGGTTTGGGCCAACTCTTAACAGCATTTGTTTTGTCGGGGTCCGTGGATAATCCAGAGTCACTGATGACGTGTCCCAAGAACTTCACCTCTCTCCGACACAACTGAAACTTTTTCCGCGAAACTTTGAGATTTGCTACTCTTAATCAGGCTAAGACAAGGCGGAGATTTTCTACCATTTGTTCAAACGTGGGGCCGTGTACGATAACATCGTGCAAATATACTAGGCACGCCTGAGGTGGAATTCCTTGGAGGACAGTTTCTCTAAGCCTCTGAAAAGTTGCAGGGGCGTTGGTTAGCCCAAATAGCATAACTGAAAACTCCCACAATCCACTGCCTGTAGTGAACGCGGTCTTTTCCTGGTCTTTTTCTTCCACTTCTACTTGCCAGTAACCCGACTGTAAATCTAATGTCGAAAACCAACTTGAACCGGCGAGTGCATCCAGAGTTAGATCAATACGCGGCAGCGGATAAGAATCTTTTTTGGCGACCTCGTTTAACCGCCTGTAGTAGACGCAAAATCTAGTCGAGCCATCTCTATTTTTGACCAGAACCACTGGAGAAGTCCACGGACTGTTAGATGGATTTACAACACCTTGTCTTCTCATATCGTGTACTAGATTTTCCGCTTCCTGACGTTTGGCCAATGGAAGCCGCTTGGGAGGCTGTTTAATCGGTTTGTTGCTGCCTACGTCGATCTGATGCCTCATAATCGTGGTTCGACCGAGGTCGTTTTTTGTTCGCGCAAAGACATCCTGATGTTCTACGGGTAGTTTTTCCAATATTATTCTCTGCTGATTATTCAGATGTACAGTTGTGGGTTCCAGCAATAGGTGTAATTCAGGCGGTAGATGATTGAAGTTCTCTATTCCTTCCTCCAAAGAACTGACAATGTGTGCAGCTTCTTCCACATCTGCGAGAGAGGTGTTGGCCTTTATTTCGATTTGGTTATCTGTTACGTTTGCCACACGAACTATCAGACTTCCATTGTTGGACTGGCCGACTGCCGGTCCCATCCACAGGGTAGGGACATTTTTTGGAGATATCAGAACAGTTTTTTGTGCCGCCACTAACTGGTTATAAAGTGTTACGAAGCAAGATGACTCAGCTGGTATTATACAGTCCTGTATTGTTCTAACAAAGATGTCAGTGCTCTCTTCTTCGATTATCGGAACGAGTTCGTGAGCTATCCTAATAGTGTGCTCTGCTAAGTCGATTGAACATCAGTTTTCTGCAAGAAAATCCATCCCGATGATGCAGTCGTCAAAGACATCAGCTACGTAGAAGGTGTGTGTTGTGGTAACATTTTTAATAGCAACTGGCAGCTCAATGACACCGTCCACTACGCTGGTTCCTCCAGTGACATTTCGAATCTGTGTTAAAGATTGGTTGAGACTATACGGGTATTGCAAGCGGTCCAGTATTCTTCTGTGCAGAATAGAATGCATCGCTCCCGTGTCGACGATCATGTGGCAGACAATTCCTTTAATCTTCCCTTTTATTTTAATGGTATTACAGATCATACCTTGACTAACAGTTATGATAGGTGGAGCTGGTAGCCGCGAAGATATTGGCCCCATCGTGTCCCGAGTCCCCGTATTATGTCTGCATATTGCCTCTCGGTCAAGGGTAGGTGTAATGGATGGATTTGTTAGTGAGTTTGTTGGGGTTTGGTCAGTTAATGTGTTAGTGGGTGGTGGATGGTTTGCTAGGGGGTTAATGGGAAGTGGATGGTAGATTAGTGTGTTAGTGGGAAAGGAGGAGTTGATTACGGTATTAGTGGGCAGCGGGGTCGGGATAGGGTGTGTTTGTGTAGTGTTGATATGGTGTGAGGTGTGGCTGGTGTAAGTTGTTAATGTGTTAGTGTTCGGTGTAAGCTTGACGAGTGGGGAATGTTGTGCGATATGTGTCTTGGCGTTCGGAGTATATGGGGTTATGGTGGTAAGCTTAGTTATTTCTAGGAGGCTGGTTTTTAATGGGCTGTTGATCTTTGTGCCGTCGAGGAAGTACTCGCAGATGGTATGTGGAGCGTTTGTGTAGTGTGCTGATCTCTGCCCCCCCCCCCCAGATCAGCTGCCCTGCGTTTAAAGTTCCTGTTAAACTAGGCGAAGTGATATTCTTAGTATATTCTCTGCTTCCGGATAGCTGCTGTGTTTGTGTTGGTTGCAAGTTAGACTGTGAGTCGTCTCGTGTTCCAACAGTAGATTTATGTGCTGTTTTATTTCTCCCTTCTTCGATAGGTATTAGCAGAATGTTGATTGCTCTGTTAGTAGGGCGGCGTTCAACCAGGTGGAATGATACTCTGTTGCCAGGAGCTGTTTCGGTTTCCGGATTTACAACTGAACTCCGAAAGTTGGCAAAATGAAAGAATACGTCTATTGGACTCTCATCTCGTAGGATAAACCCGTACCTTCTTCGGAAGTCGCACCGGCGGATGGTCCCCGTAACATTTTGGGCTAAGAGGCTGGGTGCCGAGGAGATGCTGGTGGATGTAGGAGCTATTGAATTCCTTCCCAATTGTTCTCTTCTGAAGTCCGGCGGTTATCGCAGTGGAGCTCTATTATTACTCGTTGCTACGGCGACCCATATATTTTGCCTCGTGGGTCGGGTTGCTCGATTGTTAGCTTCGATTCGATAGGCTGTTCGGACGGCATCTTGTAGAGTAGACGGTTTGAAGTCTCGAACCATTTCCCGCACGTCTAAGTTGAAAATTCCGTCTAGGAAGTGTTCCAAAGCGATCTGGTCTCTTGTATCCTCTGAACAAGATGGGAACTTAAGCCTGGTCAGCCGTAGAAATTCCGTGGAAAATTCTGAAAAACTTTCTCCATTCCTTTGATCTCTTGTGCTGGACGTGATTAAATGACTGCTTGTACTCAGTACCAAATTGGTTGGAAAGCGCATTTCTTGCCTTGGTATACGACCATCTTGCGTCCTGATTTAACGTCTCATGAAATCCTAGCGCCGTGCCGCGCAGAGATGCTACCAAGTATAGTGCTTTTTTGTCGTCATCCCAGCCATTAGTTTCCGCTATTGCCTCGAAATGCAATTCGTAGTGGTTCCAAGAAGTTTTTCCATCGTATTCCGCTGGCGATAGCATCGGTTTCCTTAGGTGCCTGTCATTAAATGTTTGCTGTGGTCGAGGAGGTAATGAGGAAGGCGTCTCCTCGGATGAATTAGGATCTGCGGTGTTAGAACAGGGGAATGCGGCGATATTTTTCTAGGGATATATCTGCCCGCACTTTCCCGGGACTTCTTTTGAGAATTTAGCTGACGACGGTGTAGATTGAGCACTCGGGGGCGGAGGACCAGTTGACTTGTCAGTCAATGGTGCATTTTGATGTACCTCAGTGTCATCCATTACTTTATGCGCGAACGCAGATGCGCTAAGGACGGACATATCGGACATCTGCCTCCGTAGTGTACTTAGCTCTACTTGGAAGACGTATGCTGGCCCTTCAGAGCCCTTACCTCTTTGCTGACGTCTTCAATTGTACGTGACTGTGTACTAAACTTATCGCTCAAGTCTTCGAGCTTCTGCAGAATTCTGTCGAGCTGCTCTTCTGCCATTATGCTCAATTTCTACTACTTTTCGCCTGGGTTTCGAAGTCTGTCTAAATAGCACCCTTGCCACTCGTGAGCTAGTCGACTTAACTCCAATTGTCGCAGAGTTTGCCGATTAGCACGGCAGTACTAAGCACAGCAAACGATAAAACGCTGGAAATGTTTCTCCCTTTCTAGTCAAAATATTGCACGGTCGCTCCCAAGTCTAGCAGGTTTAGCAAATATCTCAGCAGCATGGAAAAAAGTTGACCTATTTGTTGTTCCTCCGTGGAAGATTCGAACAGTGTGCTTGATAGCAAGTATGACAAGTTGGGGAGTATCTGGTCAACAGCCGTCAGACAAATCTAGGAGTTATTCGGTATAGTTCATAGTCGTTCACTATCCAATATAAAATTTTCTGAAAGTACTCTGTGCTTCGGAAGACGTTGACAACGAATGTGAAACTTATCAACTATGGTGCCCAGTATGGTCATTTACTCCCAAATAAAGGAACTATAGGATATATCTTGGCAGTTGTAATTTGTCCATAAACGTAAGACTGTTCTAGACGTTACTTTGTGTATTGTTTAATTCTTCACTAGAACTCTAAAACTTATTTTGTGTCAAATTATCAATGAGCAAGTATTGGAAAATTAACGACTATTTTGCGCGTCCCTGGTCATTGAACATCTAAAACTATTTTGGTAGTATCGGAGAATTCAGGGAATGTTAGGTATTGTGCCAATCTAATAGAGCAGTTACAACTACTATGGCTCAACGTTAGCCCAAGGTTTAACTTGCTTATTTAAGTTTATCAGGAACATAGAAAAACGCTTAGCCATCCTACCCGGAAAATGGACAGAATACCGAGCGTATTGCTGACTTCTAGATCAACACTTCAAATTGTTTATAAAGATTTGCCGACAATATAGAAAACTTTTCAAGACTATAGAAAATTTTAGTGCTCGCACTGAGCAAATATGAACATCGCTCACCAGTGACTAACACTTTTGATGCTTCAGTAAGGTCGATCGCAAATATAGAAAATTTATCAAAACTTAGAGATTTAGTTTCCGTACTAAGCGACTATAAGTATCGCTCACCATGTGACTGAACTTTTGATGCTTTAGTTAAGTTGATCACTAATATAGAACATTAATTACAACTTAGAGATTTAGTTTTCATACAAAACACATATAAATATCGCTCGTGACTAAAACTTTCAATCCTTGAGTAAAGTTTATCGCAAATATAGAAAATGTTATTAAAATTATAAAAACTTTAGTTTTCGTACTAAGCGACTATAAGTATCGCTCACCATGTGACTGAACTTTTGATGCTTTAGTGAAGTTGATCGCAAATATAGAAGGTGTTTAACAATTTGTTGTTCGTAGATCAGCAAATATTAACCCTAGCAAACACTAAACCGGTCTAAGATCTCTGGTATTTTGTAGTTATTTAGTCCACACTTGGGTCTTGGCAAGCCGTTGATTAGCAAATATAAAGCGGATATAGAAAATAGTTCGTACTCTATAGCTCGCTAATTATCGAATATAAAACCAATATAGAAAAACTTCTGCCTTTCGTAGACCCTCGATTAACAAATATCAAACGAATGTGTATAATTGTTTGGTACTTTATAACTCGCTAATTTACCGATATAAAATCAATATAGAAAAACTTTTGTCTTTTATAGACCGTCGATTAGTAAATATAAAGCAGATCTAGAAAATAATTTCGTGCTCCAAAGCTCGCTAATTATCGAATATGAAACCAATATAGAAAAACTTTTGTCTTTTAAAGACCGTCGATTAACAAATATCAAGCAGATCTAGAAAATAATTTCGTGCTCCAAAGTTCGCTAATTATCGAATATAAAACCAATATAGACAACTTTTGTCCTTTATAGACCGTTCCTTAGCAAATTTCAAGCAACTGTAGCAAGTTTTTGATACTGCTAAATCTCGGTTTACTAACTCTCAAACGAATATAGAAACTTTTCCGATTTTTTATTTCCAGGTTGTTACCAAATAGCAAACAAATATAGAAAGTATTCCGTACTTGATAGATCGTTGACAACAATAAAACTAATTTAGAAAAATTTTGCCTTATAATGACTTCAAGCGACTGAAGCAAGTATTTGATACTGCTAAATCGTGGCTTGCTAACTCTAAAACGGATATAGAAACATTTCCGATTATTATTTCCAGCTCGTTACCAAATAGCAAACAAATATTTTAAATTCGTCTAATATCGGCCTCCTCCTATATCGTTGGTTAACAAATCTAGAGAATTTATAAATTATTTTATGTACCACAAACGGACTTGGAAATGTTGAAAATTTCAAATATAATTCGTACCTCACGGATTGTTTGTTAGATAATACAGAACTTTTAAATTGCTTTATACTCAATAAATCATCGGAGATATATACGGATTCTAAATTGTTGAGTGTTCTATAAACCGTTAGAATCAGCAACCCTAGAGTCTTTCAAAATATGTGGCTGCTTTTTCACAAATATGGCTAACTTCTTTTGACACGTGACTGGTACCACGTTTTGTTACGATTTTCTTCGTTTAGTATCCGATGTGTATATAAAAAACAGTTTGACGCTATCCCACGCGTTACAAGCGGAAAAGATAAAATGCTGGGGCTCTTTCGTGCCTCCTTTTTATAACAAAATTGTACTCGTTCGTTAGTATAACAAGAAAAGGAATATGCTCTGCTTTATTGACAACTAAAGCCGAAACGCCTGGAATAATTCTCACCCCCTCGTTAAAGGTTTAGTTAATATATCAAATCAAATCAAATCATATAATAATGTAGAAATATAGAGAATATCATATAAGAAAAAAATAGTAATAATAAAAATGTGTGTATTAGTTAACCTAAAAAACAATATTAACAAATAGGTTGAAAAACATTACGAATTTTTTTCATGCAAGCAAAGTTGAAAACTGCTAGATAATCACATCGGCCTGCAGCGCTCGATTCGAGGATTGGAATAAACACTCTGGTATATTATTAATACCTCTGCAACTGGAAACAAAGTCCGGGACTCAGCAGAACGCCAACAAACTCCTCTTCAATTGGTCCTCCAATTGACGTGGTAGATTTGACTGATAATAGACAGTTAGTTAGGCCCCTTTTATGGGATTTGGTGTACCCCACATTTGACACCAAATGTTTCAGATTTCTTCCTATTTGTTGCAAATTTCTCTTCGGCGTGATCGCCAAAACTTAGGTAGCGGGAACTATTTATTCTGCGAGCGTTTTGTCTGGAACGTGTAGCGAGCGGCCCGTTAAATTCACCACTATTGAGTTGCCACTTGGTCGAGCGGTCACCAGCGGGTTGCGGTGAGAGGTAGGCCGATTTGGACAAACGCAGCAAGCGTTATCTGCAGCTAATTAATGTACGAGTAGGAGTATGTTACCTGGAGGCTGGTGGTTTCTACTCCTCGGGC
This sequence comes from Dioctria linearis, assembly GCA_963930735.1. Taxonomy (NCBI): domain Eukaryota; kingdom Metazoa; phylum Arthropoda; class Insecta; order Diptera; family Asilidae; genus Dioctria; species Dioctria linearis. The sequence goes on along the minus strand of OZ005744.1, from coordinate 119,960,008 downwards.
TCCTTGAGACGTCTGGGTATACCTGTCCGGTCAGCTCCTTTCTTCTCTTTTTGTGCCTTTCCTCGATACTTACTGGGAGGGAGGGAACTGAATCACGACAAAAGAAGAAACAAAGAACTTTCTCAAAATGCAATTTCAGCGTTTATTTAAAAAAAAAGAAACAAAAGCTTGACTTGGAGTCACTTAATGCCACAGATCTCAAAAAATTTCGTGTGTGTTCAACTCTGGCTACACTTAATATGCCCGACTACAAAAATTTTCGGGCCTACCTATTGCTCTAGTCCAATTTTTGGACGTCTTCTTGTACTTAGGCTAGTTTCGGCCGATTCAGCGACATCTATTTTTCAATTGCTCATTTCTATGTTTAATTGACATCTGTTAAATAATTTTAACTTGTTATTCGTTTTTAATTGACATTTGTGAAACTGATTCTACTTGTGGCTTACTTTACATTGTTCAATTAATTTCCATTTCTATTTTTAATTTACATCTGTTAACTAATTTTAACTTGTTATTCATTTTTTAATTGACATTTGTGAAACTGATTCTGCTTTCGATTTACTTTTAATTCAAATGGATCAAATAATTTTCTTTTCTATTTTTAATTACTAACTTTACTTCATTATTTATCTTTTTATTTAGATTGGAGAGACTGGTTTGAATTATTCCGGACCTTTCACTTTCTCGATCTGTGACAGTTTTCATTGACTTTCACGTGTAACGAACGTCGAGATTGTCTACCGGTTTTGTCTTCCACATCTGTCAAATTTTATTCAATTTTAAAGTTCCATATTTTCCAAAGCTTTCATTCCCTTCGAAAATTTTATATTTCTATATTTGTCAAAGTTTCTATTCAGTTTTATATTTCTATATCTGTCCACGTTTCCTAAAACAATTATATTTCTATCAAGGTTTGCATTTACTTCTAGATTTCTGTATCGGTCTAACTTTTAATTCAATTTCAAATTTCTATATTTCAAAGTTCTTAATTAATTTTAGCTTCCGCCGTCTGTCAGAGTTCTCTATTCAATTTCATATTCCTATATCTGTCAACGTAGATCATTTGCTCTCAAGTTTCAGAAATTGCTACAATTATTTACGGTCTTCGCGTTGTCATACCTGTCAAAATTATATTTGCTTTCCTGGTGGAAAAAATGGAGATGATTTACTGATATTCATTTTCTAGATCTATCAGAATTAATTTAGTCTAGAAATGCGAAATATGAATGTTATCAATATTCGTTTTCTACATCTGTCAGAATTAGTTCGCTTCTATGGTGTAAAAATGAACATTATTTATCGACATTCTTTTTCTGAATCTGTCAGAATTTTTCATTCAATTTTAAATTGCTATCCTTACTAAACTTTGGGGGGAGTTACAAGATAGTCATAATTTCATATTAAGTTTGGAGAATATATGCATAGGTTTCTTCGGATTATATGACCTGGGTTGAATAAGTTAAACGCGTATTGTGTTGTTCATCCGATATATTTCGGTCATGGGTTTTGGCCATTCTCAACAATACTTATAATGTGTCATTACAAATTCTCAAAAAATATAGGTCATTACCTTAGGAATATCACTTCATAGTGTGGTTTCTGATTATTATGTCGAGGCTATCTTTAGCCTTTTTTCTTAAGGTTAGATTCAGAATGATGACATTGTGATGTGAATTTGCACTACAGTTTCCTAATCATTGAAAATACAAGAATGCACATTCTGCATTCTTGCATTACATGAAACGAGTACACTGGGAAAACACTTGTGATACTAAATATCTAAAGACTATTAAAACATGTAATAATAAAATTATGTAAAACTCGAAGGCACTATTTCTCAAAACGAAGGCTACTGGCAATTGTTGTGTTGTCTATGAGTGTCAATTATACTTTTGTGCTGAGAATTGATGTAACTACTGTGTGTCTACTTTGAAGTTCGTGGTGTTAGGAGTGTAAATATAGAGCTTCCATGTTCTTTCGTTTTGCCCAGGATTGTTCTTTGTGAAGTCTGGTAGGGGTTGTCATAATTAAAATTATGTTTATTCTTGATGGCATATGTTAAGCATGCTGTGTTATAATTGAGTGAAGCCAGTAGGTGCTTATTATGTTATAGTTTACTCCATGAAATTTTTGGTCAGTAATTGTGTTCATCTTATTTGCAAAAGAGAGCCGCGTTAAATTTCCTCTGACAGGGATGAACCGAGAAATAGTTTAACAGACGACCAGATGCTATTGGTTTCATGTACCAGTCAGTGATAATTTTATTACCATCCCTGCAGAGTTTTAATATTCTAAAGGATGCTTTTGGAGATATGATCCTCTTGTTCCATGGTGATGATACGTGGATATATAGTATTGAAAAATTTTATAGAGTCATCTATGGTGTGTGCTGGCAACACTGTGATAAGGTCATCTACGTATTTTTTAATAAATACTGGTATATGTGGTAAATCTCCAATAATTTGGTCCAAGAGGTCGTCCAATACAAACTCTGCTAAAACGCTCTATAGGCTACTACCCATAGCTAGTCCATGGTTTTGCTTATAGAAAGGGTTTTCATATAAAAAAAAGTTATTATTACAGATGCAGAACATGAGAGCTTTTGTAAAAAAATGCAATTAGATACTTGGTGTGCTCTTTTATTAGTGGCCATCTCTTCAACACACATTTTATTGCTTCATCATGCGGGATGTTAGTATATAGCTGTGTAACATCCAGCCAGATGTAGGCGACTGGCTGGATGTTTACATTTCTAACATATTCTTTGAAAGTGTATTAGTAGTGTATTTAGTAGTATTACGAACTTTTGCCCGTGTTGTATTAAGGAATCTAGCTAGAGTGTATGAAGGTATTTCTCGTGTAGTGACGATTGGTTTAATTGGGTTGCCCGGCTTGCCCGTTTTTATTGTGGAGGTACAGTGTTACTTAGTGTGAGTGGATTTACATCTGATTTTGTGATGTTCTTTTTTCTTGTACATTTCTGTGACTAATTCATTGTAATTCCGGGTAAGAACTTTGATCATGTTGGCTTTCACATTATCCATGATCTCATATGTGTCCGTGTCACTTAGGTGTTCGAGCATTTTTTGGTGGTATTGATGCTTATCTATTAATATGGTGGGGTTATCTTTGTCGCTATTGATAACAAATGTATCTTTGTTTTCATTTAGAAAAGTGGTGGTTATTTTCAGTGACTTGTTGATGTACCTATCGTAATTATTGAAATGTGGTGGTTGGTAATATGTTTTGTTAAAGTGTGAGCAATGCATTCCTAGTGTTTACTTTCAAATCCTCATTATCGATAGATTTGATTATGTCTTCCGCGTCTGCAATAATATTTATCATCTGTTTTGTGTTGATGGATCATCTCAAGCGCGAATTGTGGGCCAAGTCTGAGTATAAGGAGCAATTTCCGGAGGTATTGTTTTATCTGTTAAGTAAACGCATTTGTCAGTATTTGGTATGAACTGCTAGAGTTGTTATCACTTATAAATTTATGCTCTTAAGTTTTGTTGTGCAGTGTGATTACTATTTGTGTTGCAAGCCTCTGTTCTATCTTATGTTTATTGTTCCGTAGATGCTGTGGAAGCCTGTTACATATATCTATTTCTAACTTCAGAAATCTGTTAGTGAAAGTCTTCTCGGAATTTATCAATTTTGTGTTTTAGATGTTGTTCCTGTGCATATACATAGACTGGCAAAAATTGTTGTTTATTAGTGATGAATTTTGGAGTAATGCCATTGGTTAGCAATAAACTAAGGCTCTCTAGTGTAGATCACGGAGGTAAGGTAGGCAGAGATGTTATAGTACACTAGCTGTTCCCGACTATTGTGGCTCAGCCTAGTTAAATAGGATAGAAATAAAAGTGAAAGTGGACGTCATATGACGAATTAATTTCACAATATTTGTGGGTATACAATATTTACTGTTGTTTCACTAGGTGCTTAGATATATGGATTGTCTGGTTTTTCGACTCTAGAGCACGCAACATATAATTGTCCATGTGTGAAGCAATCCGTGGTTAGATCTAAATCGGATAATTCTAAAAATTAGCCCTGAGTTTTCTTGATGGTGATTGTAAACGCCAATCAAATTGGGAACTGCAATCTCTTAAACTGAAATGGCATATGAACTGGAATCATAAGAATGATAGGAATCAGGATATCTTCACCTTGAAGAGGTCCTTTTGCTTCAACGACGTCGCTCAGTACGCAGTCCGCAGTACGTGCGGAAGCATCCCTTGGCAGATCGAGTGAATTATAAACCGCATCATCTGCTTCCAAAAAAATGGCGACGGATTTATATGTGACTGCCTCGCTTTGAATGTTAGACTAAATAACAATGTTAAGTTCGTAGACGTCTTTGTTCTTGGCCTAATAGTGATTCGTATAATTGGTTTAAATATTGCGAAATACCTTTTCAATCAATTCTTCTTTTGACATCAAAACTGCAGAAGTTATTAGGGAATGACATTTGTCCTGAGGTCAGAGCAAAAGTGACCTTTTCGATCCCAATTTCCAGCAATTAATGTGAGAATATTTCAGCTGATCGATCGTTTTGCAGATGGACACGCATGTTTGTAGTTATTTTTAACTTCCGTACGTGTCGTCGCAAAGCAGAGCACTTCAGGCAAGCTTTTATTTCGTCTGATGATATCGGTCGAGGAATTACAGGTTCTAACAATTTCCTTAGAGCAATATTAATGCGTTACCAAATAGTGTGATGTTTCCAGGCAAATCTTGCAATGATCGATCTAAAGCTTCGAGCGATTTTTTATGCATTTTTGTGCATTCATTTCAAAAACAAAGTTTGCATTTCAATTAATTACATATTTAGTGTTCAAAGTGGAATGAGCTGTTCTTCCACCTAGTAGCAATTTGCAGCTATTCCAGACGACGCAGAAGGTTAGACTATGTATTTTGAGAACGAATTCCTGCCAGAGTTATTCTAAATAAGCGCAAAATACACTGCGAGCGACACAACAAAAACGCCGTGAAAGACGCTGTCAGTTGGGTTCTAATAACATGGCCGTGTGTGGTATAAAATACAATGCTGACGACATCGTTCGGGAGTTGTCGTCAAATGAAAATTGAAATTTGTCGCACGTATAGGGTGAGCAAAATTATGATTTTGGATTTCGTTCATATGTATTATTATATGTACGTTGATTGCAATCACATTTATGACTAGATAGATTAAAAATATTAGCAAATAACAATTCAGTGGAAAATATCAAAGTTGGTTGAATAAAAAATAGAATAAAAGTTTATTGAGGTGGTAAATTGTCACCGTATTATACGAAAAAAAGAACGCATCCACATAGAAACCCAACTTCAGCTGAATTTTATATTAGTCTTGGACACACTTTCTCTTTCAATGGTGGTTCTGTTTTTTATCTTCATTAGCCAAAACGGCCAGACATTCTACTTTAATAACCATTTCTAATTTATTCGTTGAAATTTTTTCTATTTCCAATTTAGAACACAAATAACAGAATAAATTAAATTGGGGATTGACAGCTCTTGTCGCGCTCGTGTCGCTCCCATTATAATTTAACGGGCGGTTTGCACGGCGTTTTTTACGGAATTTTTGTCATGTCTCTGATGCCGAAAGGCCAATTGCATTTAAGTCCCAAAATTTGAATCCTGCCCAGCGAAATTATAGTATCATTGAACTAGTATGCTTTGCTTCGGTACTGATCGTAAAGAAATTTAGAGCATACTTAGATGGATTCCACTTTACATTCATCGCAGACCACCAGAGTTTGAAATGGGCTAATATCTGAAAAGGGAACTCACGGGCGACTCGCACGATGGTGCTTAAAACTACAGTCGTGCGACTTCGAGATCGAGCACGTAAAAAAGAAGTCAAAATGTAGTGTCGGAAACATTATCTCGAATGTATCTTGATTCAGCAGAGCCGAATATGTCTAATCTTAGCAAGCTAGATTACCTGGCAGACCTCAAATCAGCACACTTCTTTGACCCTGCTAACGTAGCTTGGAAAGACAAAATCTCTGCTACACCAGCTCAGTATTACCTGCAAGTCACTGAACTGCACATTTTCATCCGTATTGAGGTAGTGATAACGATCTATCCGATATCCCCAGTTGGAAACTCTGGATTCCTAGAAGGCTCTCCAAAAATTTAATTCTAAGGGAGCGCGAGAGTTCCACTGCAGCTCATGGCGGAATCCATAAAAACCTCGACAGACTGCGAAGATACTATTTCTGGCCAGGCATGTGTCAACAATTGCGCGTATACATCTTACAATGCGATGTCGGCAAACAAACCAAAGCTCCAAATTGCAGGCTAAGGCCCAAAATGGGAAACCAGATTGAGGTAGAAAGGCCATGGCAGAGATTGCATATTGACTATATTGGACCCCTTCCAAGAAGTAAACGCGGGAGTAGCACCATCTTAGTAGTGTTAGACCAGTTTTCAAAATTTGCTCTACTGAAGGCCTTCCCCCGGGCTAAAACTAAGCAACTCATAGAATATCTGGAGGAAAATATATTTCTCTGTTACGAGGTACCCCAGATTTGACATACTGATAATGGGCCACAATTTATCTCAGCAGAGTTTGCTCGCATGATAGAATGTTTCGGCATTCGCCACACAAAGTGTGAGATCTAGTCTCGAGCGTAAGGGAGGGTGCCGGTTTTAAAATGGATAACTCAGCTTTGATTCAGTTCAAATATTTAATTTGTATTCAAAATAATTCATATACTTAACCTAATATCACAAATTCAATTCAATTCAAATAATAACTTACAATCTAATAAAACTACTAATACTATTAAAAAATTCAACTAAAATACAATTAAAATCCAACAGAAACAATGACGACAATTTAAAATTCAATATATAATCGTGCTGCTTTGCCCACACTCTCTCTCCTTAGTTCTGTTTCTAGAAAGAAGAAGAAGAAAGTTTTTATTTCTTCGGAATCAAATAGCGACAATTTTAGAAGGAATTTCTGAGAAAGAGAGCGACGATGTAGCAGAATTAGACTTCGACTGCAACGTGCTGAAACGTGTAAGCAGAATTATACTTCTGTTACTGTGAGTATTGAGACGCGTAAGCAGAATTATACTCCTGCTACAACGTGCTGGGGCATGTAAACAGAATTAAACTTCTGTTACAGCGAATGTTAAAACGTCTGCGCAGAACTATACTTCAGTCGCAACGTCCTGGAGCGTGTAAGCAGAATTAAACTTCTGTTACACGATTGGAGATCAAGTGTCAGATTTTTGGGAGTGTGGATTTTAATAGAATTAGACTTCTATATGAAGGATAGAGCAAAATTATACTTTTGCTCCTAGGATGGGATTCAGATTAGACTCTGATGGAGGATATTTTCAGATTAGACTCTGAAATTATAATATGGTGCAAAATTGGATGTTGGATATAAGTAGAATTATACTTCTACAATAATAGAATTAAACTTCTATATGAAAGAATAAACAAAATTATACTTTTGTTCAAAGGATAGGAAACAGATTAGACTCTGGTGGAGGATGCTTTCAGATTAGACTCTGAAAACCGAATGGTGATTTTGCTGCGGCTCGCCGCCTTTTTATAGCCGCCGTGAACAGCTATGTCCCAGCTTCATAATATGTTGCCCTGGCAACGCTTGGTGCGATGGTCCAAATTTGATAGTGGCGACACCAGCTGTTCGACGTAATGTCATTAGATGACATTACAAAAAATGTAAATATGCTGGAGGTGTATGATTAGGTGAGTTTATAGTTAATTATATATATTTTAATTAAAATATTAATACCCCTTCTTTTTATATTTATAGATAAAATGAGCTCCGGGATAGCTTTGTAGGAGGGATTTGAGGTGGTGAACTAATTATTCAGATAAGTATATTGAGTTCATTTACTATAAGTGTGATTCTTTGTGGGGTTTTATTTTGTATTTTTTAGGACAAATGTTTGCTTCTCAGGATGTATGAATTCTACGAGGGATTTATCAAGCAGAAATGTGGACTGAACATCCTCCACTCCCACAAAGAAAAAAAATTTTTTTTTTAGAAATGCAGAAGCAAGGAAAGGGAGGAAGTTTATAATAAAGATTTTTTTTTTATCAACTTACTGTGTTTTGTTTGATGAAGCAAAATCTTTCCCTTTTCCTTTTTACCTTTAGGGTAATGCCGCCAGGGAGAGGAAAGCGAAAGAAGGTCTTTGCTTTGCGAATTCTTTCCCATGGGATGATGCTCGTTTTCAGCATTTGTATGATATCAGGGCTGGCTGTCATTATATCCATGATGTCTGCTGGTATTCCAGGTTTTGATTTTGATGGTTCCAAAATTTGATGGTTCCGAAATTCTAATTGAGGAGTAATTGGTCGATCTATAAACTGTGCTGGTGAATGATTTGAGAAGTGTTTATGAGGACTAATTGGCATATCAACGGATACTGTTTCTGATGTTCTGATTGTAGATTTTGCACTGCCAACCTGAATCTTTGTCTCGTCATCAATCTGGGTAGTGCTTGTGGAGTTGGTTGATTTACTTACTGTAATTCGCGTTATCTGGTGTAAATCTCCCGGCAAACTTGGCATGATTTTGTTTGATATTGCCTTTTTTTGTTTGGAATATTCGGAATTTCTGCCTTTGTTTTTCAGGTATGTTGACTTTTTAAGTGGAGTACCTGTAGGCTCTCGCTGTAGATGTTCTTTTGTTTTGGTAGGTTTTTGTGTAGGAATCTGTGTCGTCGTTGGAATATGTATTTTTGGGCTGCGTTCCTTTGACCTTGGTTTAACTTTTGTGACGCGAGTTGGATCTACTGATGTAGTGTGGTTTGTGGTATGCAATTCTGGCATGTTTCGTTGCTTTGCGCTAGTTGTTGCAGGCAACCGTGGCTGTGTTGGAATTCGTATTCCTGGACAACGTGTCTTTGGTCTAGGCTTGAGATCGAAGTTGTCATTTGCTTTAGGCTCTTTTGGAAGCTTCTTTATTTGAGATGAAGCTGGCCTTGCTTCAAATGGCCTGAAGAGCTTGGTCATGGGCAAAACCTCGTGAGGTGGTGGCCGTACAATGGCTGACTTCATTTTGGGTGCCTTCTTTGGTGTTGGTGGTAGAGGACTCACAGGCCTAATTGGCTTAAAGGAAGCCAAAAGTTCTGCTGGTGTGGGAGGTAGACCAGCATCCACAGAGTCTAAAGACTCGGAATTAAAAATCTCCAATAGTTCTTCCATGGCAATAAAAATTAAAAAACCAAAAAAAAAATAATAAAATAATAAAAACGAAAAAACTGAAACTAAACCGCCCTTGTCAACTTTCAAATTTGAAGTGATTTTTGGCGGATTGTGGATTTATTTATATTCAAATAAAACGGTAGTTTTTGTACTGCCACAGAGTGTTAGATATTGGTGGGGATTTTGAATAACTGGTGAGAGATATCTGTTGAAGGGAGAGGGCAGACCTTTGCAATAGGACGGGTGAGAGTTGCTTTTGGTGTTTTAATGGTAACTGCTCGCACTAAATTATTATGACCAGTATGAATTTCAATGATTCGTCCTAATGGCCATTTTCCTATGGGGATTTGGTCTTCTTTTATTAAAACGAGAGTTCCAATTTTTGTATTTTCCCTTTCAGTCTGCCATTTATGTCGTTGATGTAAAGTATGGAGATAATCTCTCGACCACTGTTTCCAAAAGGTGTAGGAGAGGGATTGAATGTGCTGCCATCTCTTGATGGGATGTTGGAGAGGATTGAGTGGGGGAGGTTCACATGTAGTGAGGAGATGACGACCTGTTAGGAAGTGTCCGCGAGTGAGGATATTATAGTCAGTTGCGTCATTGGACAGAGGGGAAAGAGGTCGGGCATTTAAACATGCCTCAATTTGAACTAAGTCTGTGTAGAGTTCTTCGTATGTGAGTTTTGTGTCTTTAGTTGTTTTGTAGAGATGGCGCTTGGTGGATTTTACACCAGCTTCCCATAGGCCTCCAAAGTGAGGTGCTGCAGGAGGGTTAAAGTGCCAAGTTATACCTTGGTTAGCAATTTCGTTAGCTAGATCGACTTTGATTGTTTTGATTGATTTTTCTAGATTTGACTGTAAAAGTCGATTGGCTCCAACGAAATTAGTACCTCGGTCAGAATAAACGTGTGAGCAGAGGCCTCTTCGTGCAACAAATCGTTTGAGGGCGGCTAGGAAGGCTGGTGTCGACAAATCAGAAACGAGTTCTATATGTATAGCCTTAGTGGCTAAACAGACGAATAAGCAGATGTATGCTTTTGTTATCTTCGTTCCTCTTAGTGTTGATGTTTCCATATCAAGCGGGCCTGCATAGTCTACCCCAGTGTGTTGGAAGGGTAAAGATATGTTGACTCTAGCTGAGGGTAGAGAACTCATCAACTGAGTATTAGGCCTTCTATTGAACCGAAAGCAATCAACACATTTGTGGATGCGATGTGTAATAGTATTGCGGGCGTTTAGTAACCAATAGTGATTCCTTATAGTGCTTAATATAATTTGGGTGCCTCCATGTAACGTGTAATGGTGGATGTGATCTATAAGGATATTGGTTATATGATGGTTATTAGGGAGTATTATAGGATGTTGTTGGTCGTAATTTAATTGAGATTTTGTAAGACGACCTCCAACTCGGAGAATGTTGGCAGAGTCGAGCTGGGGATTGAGGGATAGAAGTCGACTCTTTTTAGGAAGGGGAAGATTTTTTAGTAAGTGGGAGATTTCGTTGGGGACTGTAATATTTTGGAGCAATTTAATTAGACATCGTTCCGCAATTTTAAATTCGTGTACTGATAGGAATTGAGTAGTCGGATGTAGTTTGCGTACACTATTTATGAATCGGAGACAGTAGGCGGTTATTCTTATCGTTTTTTGATATGATGAATATTTGTGCAGCAAAGGAATTTGTTCATCGATTGTAGTAGTGAGAACCTTTGATTTCCTTTTGAGTGTGCGCTTCTGGCGTTTGTTGAGGCCAGAATTGCTCATCTTGATATAACCAGTCTGGACCATTCCACCATATTGATGCTGTAGCTAAGGTATTTGGTGGAATTCCTCTTGATGCTATATCAGCTCTATTGCATTTTGAAGGAACGTGTTTCCATATGGCTAGTGGACTGTTTTCATGTATTTCGGAGACACGGTTAGCCACGAACGTTTTCCAGGTGGAGGGGTGTTTTTGTAACCAAGCTAGAACTATATTAGAGTCTGTCCATGCTGTAATTTTAATTTTTCTAAGCTCTAAATCAGTGACAAATTGTTTAATAAGTCGGGAGAGCAAGACAGCACCACATAGCTCTAGTCGAGGTAGTGAGACTGGTTTGATGGGCGCTACTTTGGTTTTTGCTGTCATGATTTGTGCTATGGAGTTCTCATTAAGATGTATTTTGAGATATAAAACTGCTGAGTAAGCATGATTGGAGGCATCGCAAAAACCATGCAGTTCCATCTCGCGTATGTTAGGCTGATAGCCTAGCCAGCGTGGAATCTGAATATCCTGAATGGTAGGTAGTTGATCTTTGAAATGATTCCATTCTTTTAAAATTTCTGTGGATACAGAGTCATCCCAGTCGCATTTAGAGAGCCAACGTTTCTGAATTAAAATTTTGGCTGTAATAATGCATGGCGCTAACCAGCCTAGTGGGTCGAACAGAGACTACACTTCAGACAGTATTATTCGTGTGGTGTATGTGGTTTTTGGTTCGGGAGTGTTGACTTTGAAAGAGAAGAAATCTCTTGTTGGGTGCCAGCGAATGCCGAGAGTTTTTATCGATTCGTGTTCTGAAAATTCCAAATTCGTTTTTAACTCTCGATGTTCTAATGGAATATTTTTTAGTAAGTCATGATGGTTCGCTTTCCATTTCCTTAGGTTGAATGTTGCTGAGGCTAGAGCTTCAATGAGTTCTTGTTGTAGTTGTTGTGCTTCGCTTAAGCTGTGTGCTCCCGAAACCAAGTCATCCACATAAAAATCTCTCATGATGCTTTTTGCTGCGAGTGGATAACTGCTAGCTTCATCCTTTGCTAACTCCTGCAAAGTTTTAATGGCGAGATATGGTGCTGGTGCTGTGCCAAAGGTGACTGTAGTTAGGACGTAGTCTTTTATTTCTTCCTTTGGTGTATTTCTCCAGATTATTCTCTGGTACTGTTGGTGTTTAGGTGTCATCTGAATCATCCTGTACATCTTCTCAATATCTGCAGTAAATGCAAATCTGTACAGTCGCCATCTCAATAAGGTGGTCAAAAGTGTTGGTTGGATTTTAGATCAAATCAGTAATTGTTCATTCAATGATCTACCATTTGAGGTGCGCGCTGATGCATTGAATACAATTCGAAGCTTAGTGGTAGTGCTCTCTTTAAAGACTGCATGATGCGATAAGTAATATAATGAAGTGTTATCACATGATTTGTTTTCTAATAATAGTTGTGTCGGTGCAATAGGCTTCATGTGTCCAAGATGAGTGTACTCATCGATACAAGCTCTGTATAGTTTATACAATTATGGATTGTTAGATAGTCTTTTCTCTAGCTGCAAGAATTGATTGACAGCTATATTTCTAGATTGCCCGAGCTGTGGTGTATTACAGTTTTTGAAAGGTAGATTAACTACATATTTTCCAGAGGGTAATCGTTTTGTTGTTTCATTATGGAGATCCTCGCATAATTGATCTTCTGGTGAAAATTTGGGTCTAGTGGAGCATTCCTCTAGTTCTCAAAATTTTGTTAACTGATTATCTAAATCAGTATTTATAATGGTGTGGGTGGATAGCATTGTCGTTGTCATGCTTTTTGTTTCTGGTACTGTTCCTATTAAGATCCAGCCAAGTTTTGTATTTTGGGCAGCAGGTGTATTGCAAGGTCCTCTTTTTATGCCATTTGTGAGAATGGCGGCGTAAATATCTGCTCCAAGAAGAATGTCTATTTTTCCTGGAATAGCGAATTTAGGATCTGCTAGCGGGAGATTGTCGATGTGTTTCCATTTTGAAACTTCGATAGTTTGGGCTGGCAGCAGTTCGGTGATCTTTTTAATTACAAGCATGTTGCTTGTTATATTGAAATTTGAATGTAGCGAATTAATTGTGACTGTGGCCTGTTTTAAGGCTGTATTAGTGGGTGTCGTGCCAAGTCCAATTAATTCGTGGGTGGTAGGAGATCCTCTAAGTTGCAATCGTTTAAAGGTTTTCTCGTTCATGATGGACACTTGAGACCCAGAGTCTATTAGTGCTCGGAATGCCATTGTGATTCCGGATGATGCAGTAATGTTTATCAGAGCCGTAGAGAGAAGAGCTCTTTTCATATTTGACGTTAGAAAATTCTGAACTTGTTGTTCATCATTTCTACAGGCGGGTGTGCTTTGTTTGGCTTCCATGTTGGAATTTTGGGTGGACTGATTTAGTGGTTTTGAATAATTTTGCTCGTAGTGGAGCAGAGTGTTATGATTTTTGTTACAGTGATAACACTTTTTGTTGCTAGTGCAGCTAGTAGTTATATGGTTTGGTGATAAGCAATTTTTGCATAAGTGCTTATTTGTGACAACTTCGTGCCTTTGTCGGGTGGTCAAATTTCTAAATGTTGGGCAATGAAAAATTATATGGCTACCTTTGCAATAGCTGCAAGAGGTTTTTTTTTGTAGGTGGGTGTGTTGGCGCTGCGTTTTTACTTTTGTTCAAGAGTCCATATGTGGGTTTGAGTGAGAATGGTTTTCTCTGTGTCATATTTGATGACATACCCTTGTTTCCTATCATTTCTAGAGTTCGGAACCGAGACTCTAAGAATTTTGTTAATGTTTTTAATTTGGGTAATTCTGTTATATCGTGGAGGCTCTGCTCCCTGTCTCTGGGTGTAACTTTTGTACAGTCAAATATATAATTATTGGATCCCAGTTATTTGTTTCTACTCCTAAGTTTTGTAATGCTAATAGTGCCTCAGTAATATTATCTAATAGTTTTTTGATACTTTCGGCGGTATCATGATTTGTGGTTGGGAGAGACAATAATTTTTTTAGTTGTACGTTGACTAGGACTCGCTTATTTGAGTAGCGTTCCTTTAAGAGCTGCCAAGCTGGTTTATAGTTTGCGTCGCATACTTCATAATGTCTGAGCAGCTTTTCAGCTTCTCCAATTAGATAAGTTTTCAGAAAGTATAGCTTGTCAACGTCTCTTAAATTATTGTTATTGTGAATAACTGAATTGAATAAATCGTGGAATGAAATCCACGTTGAATACTCTCCATTAAATGTGGGTAGCTTGATTTTAGGAAGCCTGTCATTGTTGCATGCCATTGTGCTAGCAGAAGCTGTTTGAGGAGGAATACTGACAGATGGCATTGGTGTTAATTTGTCGATATCTTCTTCCATGCTTGCTGCCTTTTCAATGTAGTATTCCTGAACCTCGCTAAATGTTTCTTTGGTGAAATATTCTAGTTGGAGGTCTTGATTTGTTGCTTTCCTTTGTATAGACCTATGTCGAGTTTGGAATTCTTTCCAATACTCGGTGAACGTTCGAAGGCGTTTTTCTGGCGATTTGACAGTTTTCTTTTTTCCATCTCTTTGATGCCTTCTAAATAAGTCTTCCATTAAGTCTTTTACTTCTTTTTGGGACTGTACCAACTCTGACACAGAGTCAATGGTTTCGTCACCAACGTCAGATGAAATGGATTCGCCATCTTTCGACATTTTTAATGGAGAAGAATTCTAATTTTATATTTGACTGACTGAGTTATCCGGCTTTGAAGGATCAATGTGAGATCTAGTCTCGAGCGTAAGGGAGGGTGCCGGTTTTAAAATGGATAACTCAGCTTTGATTCAGTTCAAATATTTAATTTGTATTCAAAATAATTCATATACTTAACCTAATATCACAAATTCAATTCAATTCAAATAATAACTTACAATCTAATAAAACTACTAGTACTATTAAAAAATTCAACTAAAATACAATTAAAATCCAACAGAAACAATGACGACAATTTAAAATCCAAAATAAAAATTCAATATATAATCGTGCTGCTTTGCCCACACTCTCTGTCCTTAGTTCTTTTTCTAGAAAGAAGAAGAAGAAAGTTTTTATTTCTTCGGAATCAAATAGCGACAATTTTAGAAGGAATTTCTGGGAAAGAGAGCGACGATGTAGCAGAATTAGACTTCGACTGCAACGTGCTGAAACGTGTAAGCAGAATTATACTTCTGTTACTGTGAGTATTGAGACGCGTAAGCAGAATTATACTCCTGCTACAACGTGCTGGGGCATGTAAACAGAATTAAACTTCTGTTACAGCGAATGTTAAAACGTCTGCGCAGAACTATACTTCAGTCGCAACGTCCTGGAGCGTGTAAGCAGAATTAAACTTCTGTTACACGATTGGAGATCAAGTGTCAGATTTTTGGGAGTGTGGATTTTAATAGAATTAGACTTCTATATGAAGGATAGAGCAAAATTATACTTTTGCTCCTAGGATGGGATTCAGATTAGACTCTGATGGAGGATATTTTCAGATTAGACTCTGAAATTATAATATGGTGCAAAATTGGATGTTGGATATAAGTGGAATTATACTTCTACAATAATAGAATTAAACTTCTATATGAAAGAATAAACAAAATTATACTTTTGTTCAAAGGATAGGAAACAGATTAGACTCTGGTGGAGGATGCTTTCAGATTAGACTCTGAAAACCGAATGGTGATTTTGCTGCGGCTCGCCGCCTTTTTATAGCCGCCGTGAACAGCTATGTCCCAGCTTCATAATATGTTGCCCTGGCAACGCTTGGTGCGATGGTCCAAATTTGATAGTGGCGACACCAGCTGTTTGACGTAATGTCATTAGATGACATTACAAAAAATGTAAATATGCTGGAGGTGTATGATTAGGTGAGTTTATAGTTAATTATATATATTTTAATTAAAATATTAATACCCATTTTTATATTTATAGATAAAATGAGCTCCGGGATAGCTTTGTAGGAGGGATTTGAGGTGGTGAACTAATTATTCAGATAAGTATATTGAGTTCATTTACTATAAGTGTGATTCTTTGTGGGGTTTTATTTTGTATTTTTTAGGACAAATGTTTGCTTCTCAGGATGTATGAATTCTACGAGGGATTCATCAAGCAGAAATGTGGACTGAACACAAAGACTGCAGGATATTCGCCGCAGGCCAATGCTGAAGAGAAAGTTAATCGCACCATCGTGGCAGCAATTAGGTCGTATGTGCAAGAGGAACATACTAACTGGAATTCCCAGCTAAGTGATGTGGCTTGGGCTTTGCATAATGCAACGCCTCAGTCGACCAAATTTAACCTTATTTCTTACTTTACGGACATCACATGATCTTACATGGAGGTACATACAATCTTCTCCGCCAAATTGAAGGTTTGGCAGAAGAGAAACGCTCACACCTATAATCTTCGCGCGCGGCAGATAACTTATAAACCAAGGCAAATTGTGTATGTCCAGAATTTCGTACAGCGTAAGGCCGCAGAAAAGTTCGTGGTCAAACTTGCGAACAAGTTCATCAAGGCTCGCATACGGAAAAAGAATGGTAACCTTAACCTTTTTGGATACAGACCTTGTAGTTGGTCCGGAGACCTTTATGAATTTACCTGCCGCTCGGCTTATTACTAAGCACGAGTAGCAAAATATACTCAACCTTAATAACCGAACCTTTCTCTATACAGAACGGTGATGGACGAAAAATGACGACCATGTGGAAGCCAATGGAGCTCTCACCAACCACCGGCCTATTATTAGTGATTGGCCTGATGACAGCTGCTCCTATCGCCTGGGGATTTATTGCCCAAGACTGTGGTCATGAGAGAGTGAATCTCACCGCCATTTCACTGGTATACTTTGGCCAATGTGTATTTAACAAAAGGAAGTGGTCAAGGAGGAAAAGGATATAGAGCTTTCGGAAACGAGCGAGACTACCACGCTACACCTCTTTCAATGCAAAATGAACATCATACAGTCTGCGTACAAATGCCGTATGTTCAGCCATCTCTCTCTAGTACCTGAAGGATTGAGTACATATATTATGGATATAAGTAAAGAGAACTGCATGAACATTCATAGGCATAACACTCTTAAATTACAAATCGGCAGAATAATTGCTGATATTAAGACGAATGCTTCAACCTCACTGACCGAAGTCGTTGGCAGGTCAATCAACCAAAACAGAAATTGCAACGGAGTTCCATATACGTCAGGAGCAAATTACAGGTATAATGTTGTGATTATGCATGCGATGGAAGTAACCATTATGGACTTCGAAAGCTCGGTCCGCAACATGGTTATTCTAAGAAACAGCGTGCTCTGTCCCTATCTGGCCGGTAAACATACATATCCAGAATACGGAATTAATCAAAAGTACGACGAATTATGGCAAGTAATGGCTACGAAGATTAGGACCTCGAACAAATATATTGGCAACACTATATACACCGTGACGTCCCGAGAAATAATCTTTGCACTCGAAGTAAAACAGCAAGTATCCGTTTGTCGCTTCCCCGGTTTTCAAACAGAGGATCCCATGTTGGTCATTGTACCTAAGGCTGCATCCGATTACTGGTTTAGGAAAAGACCCCTGGATACACGTAACCTCAACCTTTTCACGTACGTTAATTCGAAGTTCGTCTATGTTGAACCTCACTTTAAGGGTCAAGTCGAGAAACTATGCACCAATCCCTTGCAGAAGAAATGCGAATTAGAAAGAGAACTTCTTCAAACCCAGCTAATCATGGCCCTCCACCACCCGGCAGAGTTTGCTCTTATAAGAATAAAAGAGCAAGGGTTTACCGCTGTACACATGTGGGAAATTATTTACTTAGTGAGATGCCAACCAGTTGAAGTCAATGTCCGGAAGAGCAACCGTTATTATATGGAACTACCAGTAACTTATGGAGAAAGTGAAAACTTCCTAGCTCCGTTAACTCACCTACTACTGCAGCGTGGAACTCAGATTTTCTGCTCAGATTTACTGAGTCGAGCATACTATATTAGAGGAACCTGGTACGAGACCAATCCGACAATTCACCAAATTAAAGAACCATCTCATCTTCAACCATAAAACACCGCGGACTGGTCATACGAAGACCCAGGAAAACTTATTCGGACAGGAATTTATCACAGCGAGTCTCTGGAAAACCTTCGTCACCAGATCATGTATCTGCCCGAGAGGCTAGCCATTACTAACATACTCACACAACGTGCAATGGGTCAAGATGTTCACCATCCATATATTAATGCCGTCAACCTTTTATCTCCAAAGACAATGGAGGACCTACTCACAACGGTACGGACAAAAATATGGGACGCTTTCAACATTTTGGGAAGTGTCTGCTCCTCCCTACTGGAAATTTACGTGTGTCTGAAGGCAGTCAAGTTTTTCGTCGATACCTTCATCAATACCAAGGTGCTCGGAGCGATCTACGGAAGTCAGCAACTTTGTGGAACACCATGATAAACCATATTCTACATCAACAACACCAACAGCAAACTACTGCATATCCGGACTTCAGCAGTACTCATCTATCCCATGAGCGTATCGCCAGTTCCTTAACGGGAGAAGATGTACAGACAACATCACCACCTGAGCCTTCAAAAGATACCACAATCGAAATTATCATGCTTAAGGACAGAGTAGCTCGTCTCTACCCCAAAATACAGCCTTAGAAGAGCATCAATCTTTCTGTAATACACTTCTACCACGGTGGAGGTCATACCAATCAGCAACCAGATCGCCTGAAAGTTTTCGATATAAAAAAAGTTAAATACATCCTTACCATACCTTTGACACATTTGGGTTTACTTTGTCTCCCCGCGTTGGGCCTTGTTTTTAGGATTGGACCCCAGCCGTAGTGTTCTCGCAGCCTCGGAGAATTTCGCTCTTGAATGGGGACTTCCGAACCTGACATATAACGGCTGTAATCTGTTTCCTCATTTGCAACAATCTAATTTCGTGTATCTTCAGAACCAGGGCATATGTAATCATCATTAGTCAGATTCATCCCAAACCCAGTCCCTGGTAATATAATATAATTAAAGGAAATGGACTTCTTGTCCAAGTCACAGAAAAAAAAGTATAATAAATTCTCGAAAAATAAAGTCAATAAATTGAGTCCAAGTGGAAATCAATCGCGAGAAACTCAATAAAATAAACCGCTCACTAAACGTTTCTTTTTGGAAAAGAAAAAAAAAAAGAAAATGCAATTTGAGCATTTCGGATCACCCAACAAAGGTGCTGATCAATAAAATGCAATGCACTTGGGTAATTTTCCCTGTATCGCCCCTTGGGTGTAATCAAGAAAGGTGAGGATCGAAACTCTCACAGGGTTCAGTTATAGTGAATGGTACAGACAACAAATTTCAATTACTTTGTTTTGCTCTGTGGGTGGACCCAAGCGCCACTAAGTGTTTGTCTAAGTTTCTTGTTGCTGCAAGTTGCGATCGAGATTTACCCATCTCCCAGTTATAGTTAATTAAGCACACAAGAAGTTTTAATTATTTTGCTTTATTTTGCGAGTGAATCTAAACACCTCAAAGTGATCGTTCAAGTTTTTTTAAGTTTTTTTTTACTTACAACGCGAGATGGAATTACCTTCACGTGGTAGGAGTGATTTATTTAGCTTTTTATATATCAGGTGACAGAGATTCGGTCTGTACTGTGAATTATGTGATTACACCGCTATAGGAATCAAAAATAACGACAAAATCGCCTAGGAAGCGAACCCCATCTTGGCTTAAACCAGGCCTTGCTTTGCTTGGGCACCCAGAGTTCTTTTTCAGGAGATCTTCGGCATACCTGTTGAGGAGACGAGATTCGCTTAACTCCATCCGGAATTTGAAAAAATTAATCGTATAAACTAATTGTCAACCGGACGAGATAGGAAGAAGGCGGAGAAATAAACACTACACACAAGGAAAAAAACAAGAAAATTAGTTTTTTTCACAGTGTTATTCACCAGGTTGCTGAAGCGCTTCATCGCCCGGGGAATTAATATGTAAGTACCAACACTGTTGTCCATCAATTTATATTTTGTCGTGATAGTGTAGTATTGCAAAAAGAAAAATAAATACAAAATGCTTTGTTTCTCTTGTCTTCTCATATTTCGCTTGGAACCCACATTGTTGATTATAGTCAATTAGATTTGAGTATATACATAATAATAATGCACAATTTTTTCTTCTTCTTGTAATGGTGTAAAACTTTTTGTTTTTTTGACTTTGTTTATGCTTATGTCCATAATATCGTAAGATCTCCTTCCTATGGAGTTTATCAATTATCGGGTTTACTAGTGTAAGAACTTTGCCTTTATGGTGTAAAACTTGATTTTGTTTTTTTTATATGTTTGCACATCATAGTGGGCTACATGTAAATTGGTAGCCAAACGGTTGCGTAATAACACCGTTGTAGCGATCTTGTTTCCATAATACCTGTTAATATCGGAATGGTTTTTTTTTAAAGTTTTTTTTTATATAGGTACATAGATTAGTTTAATGGCAGAGTAAATTTTGTTTCCCTAGCGATCTTAGTATCTTTTCCTTTTTTCTGTTCTCGTCTTTTGTGTTCCTCTTATATCTTACATATATATATATTACCATCACCGGTGTTACATACAAAATCTTGGTTGATATGTGTATACACAAAACCTTAGTGTGTATAGGACCTGAACTGGTAATTGGCAAAACAAACCCTTTTCAGAAGTTTGAACTCTTTCCCCCGTTTCCCCCTAAAAAACCCTAAAAAGCCCTGAAAAGAAAAATAGAAAAATTGTAATGCTATGTGCGTATACATAATGTACACACACACAAAAGCTTGCATTCGAAAAGTTTTCATATGCTAATCATGCTTAAAAACACAACTAGCTTATCGCTAAAAGGGTTTAAGAAATTGCATCAGCAATTTCTTCACATAATTTCTCGAACAAAATATTTTTCCCAAACGAAACGAAAAAACAAAAGTTTGATATTGCACTTGAAAAGTGCAAAATAAGCTTTCCCGACGATGAACGCAAGAATGATCATGCCTTGTTACACGACGAAAATCTTATCAGCAGCACACGGTATTAAATTACAATTAAAAAGAAAGACGGTTGAACGGAATTCGTTTGGGCATGTGTGGACATGTCCAAACGAAGTGATATTTTCCTTGACAAAAAGTGCATGATAAGCACTTGTGACCCGCTGAAAGAGATTCTTGGGGGCGAACGAAGAAAGAGTTGAGTTGGTTGTCGAGCACAGTCGGTTTTTGGCATGTTAGCGGGCGGTCACGGAGTTCCTAATTTTAACGGCAAATTGTAAAAAAGAAGAGTTTCTAATTTTAACGGCAAATTGTAAAAAAGAAGAGTTTCTAATTTTAACGGCAAATTCTAAAAAAGAAGAGTTTCTAATTTTAACGGCAAATTCTAAAAAAGAAGAGTTTCTAATTTTAACGGCAAATTGTAAAAAAGAAGAGTTTCTAATTTTAACGGCCAATTGTAAGAAAGAAGAGTCTTTAGTTTTAAAGGAAATTTGAAAAAAAAGAAAGCTTGTAGTTTTAACGGAAAGTTGTGACGCAGAGTATAAGTTTGAAAAGGAAGTTGGTAAAAATAAAACGAGTTTCTCCTCTTAAAAGGAAAAGTGTAGTTGTGTTCATCTCACCCTGGAATACCTAAAACGGATTACACCTGGGGATTGGATGTTGATTCCCCGCCAGTGGTAAGTCACTGTGACAACCCCTATATATTTAACAATTGGCGCAGCCGGTAGGATCAAGCAAGCTTGGTCAAGTTAAAGATCGTAAACGCTTGAAAAGCCTTGATCCTTCAAGAATCTACGGGGAACCTGTAAACACTAGCAAAGCTATAAGGCAACGTCACCCCCAACGCTCGGGGTAGATGTGATCTATAGGCGCCTCTGCTCCAGGCGAGCAAGCGTTCACCCCATTAAGAGTGAAACCGAATCAACGAGGAACTACATTCACCAACCTAAGCCGCTCTACAGACAGCAGCAAGAGGGAGGAAAACGAAGACAGGCCCAATCAAAACCAACTCCACAAGGAGGATATCATCGTTCCTGGGTTGAAGAGGATTCCGAATAAGGCTTTAAGCCCCCCTTTCAACAATATCCAGGGGAAGTAAGTAGGCCTAGGCCCCCGCGGCGGCAATCGAAGCACCAGAAAATAGAAACTTCGTTGCAGGATTAAAAGGAATCTCGAAGTCGGCATAAGCCCCCCTTTCAATCTCACCCAAGGTAATTAAGACGACAGTAGCCCCCTAGTAGCAAAAAACATTCCAGAAGAGAATACTCCAAGAAGGCTGGAAGCCCCCTTTTGGACAACGCGGGACGCATATGTCAGAAGGAAACTCGACACCGGCACCTGAGACAGGCACGAGATTAGACTGCATACCTTCATGCGACGCGGAGCAATCCCCAGGTGAGAATATACAGCACCTCCGGCAAGGTACAGACAACGCCTCAGAAGACAACCAAACAGAATCAGGTAGCCAGGACAACTCATCTTTACCCCAACAGCAACAAGCCGTTGGAGTTCGCCTTAGAAGTGGTACCATATTAACTGGACCCTCCGTAAAAAATAAAGTAAGTCTTGATAATTTTTTAGATAAGTTGTTAGAAAAGGCACGTGAATCCGATAAGCTCACTGTCACGCACTGCGACGCACTTGACCACAGATTAAGTCAAGGCAGAGAGCAGCGGCTGACACAAATCGAAAAATTCAAAAAAGATACAGAGCGATTCAAACAGGAGCTTATCGAATTCGCCGGGCTTTCACGTTCATTAGGTATAGATAAGACCACAGCCAGTGTAGTTGTAAGTGCTGATAGTGATAGTAGTGTCAGTGATATTAGTAGTGACCAAACAACGTATCCTTCACGGATTCCAGTCCAGAAACCAGCCCTGAAACTCGACAAGGCACAAGTAGACTACCCTACAAAAAGTTTAATAAAAAAAATAATCACAATAGTAGACTATGCAAAGTTGGCCAAGCTCACGGCACAACTAGTTCCTCTGTTTTCGGGTGAAAATGCCCCACAGTTAGGTCGTGAGCTACAAACATTTATTGGCTGTTGCAAACAGGCCTTACACTGTTTAAGTGAGGAAGAAAAAGCAGCCTTCCTACACATTTTGCCCACCAGACTTCGTGGCGATGCCTACCAGCTGTTTGCTTCGGACGTTCCAACTTCTTTTAGTGAGTTGGAGGAACGTCTGAACAGAACCTATCCACCACGAGAATAATATCAAGAATTGGTCAACAAATTGATCACAATGAGGCAAAACCCGTTGGAAACTCTCACTGCCTTCACAACAAGAATGAAACAGTTGCTGATGCTTTGCAACGGCAGCGGTACTGAAGTACGGAGCAACGGCAGCCCTAGCTGTGAAGACACAGTTGGCGGACTCCGCCAAAAATGCCCTCAAAAGTGGAGTGAATAATTCCCACCTATGCCGAGTACCTCCTCATTCTGGTAGAAAATGATCTATAGCAGCTGATACAAAAGGCTCTAGACATGGAAAAGCTGCAAGCAGGCACCGTTTTCTTACAAACGCCATTAACGCAACAGCCATATCCAATGGCACCAATAGATCCAAGTCTTCGAGTTCGAGCTCTTAGCCGAACTCCTTACAATCAAGCCCCACAGCCACCCATGTATGCATCACCACGAGCACAAGAGCCCCGACAGTTTAACCATCGCCCATATGTACATGCTGAACCGCTACGCCCGCCATTTCCACGAAGGGATTCTAGACAACCGGATACACAAAATCTGGTACAAAACATCACCTCTAACTTTTGCCAGAAGCGGGGACACACTTACACGGAGTGTCTAAAACGCAAGACACCCCGGCTCGAATATAAGCCCTACCAGCAATAAAGAAGGGTCTTCTCAGCCGCCCGACTACAGTGTGCCCACCGCCAGACTTCCTCTAGACATTGGTCTAAATGGTCAGGCACAGCTAATAGTGGACACCGGCGCTGAGATCAGTATAATTAAGAAAAAAGCTCTCAAATTTCGCGAGCTAATAAACCCCAACAAGAAATTAACTCTGCAAAGCCCCTTTGGCACCGGAAAAACCTTAGGAAGTTGCCAAGGAAACTTCATGCTAAAAAGCAAATTACCTTGCAACTTTCAGGTGGTAAAAAATATCCCAGGTATTTCCGACGACGGCTTGCTAGGGAATGATTTCCTAGCCAAAAACTGTAATGTTGAGGTACCGAACAAGGTTCTGCGATTTCCTCGCACGGAAACCAATCGAGAAGAGTTTGCTGTTCCATTAGAAACCGCATCGGACAACCCGTGTTCACAAAACACAGTCAACAAAGAGACACTGGTAGAAGACATTAAATCCAACGGCGATACACCTTCCACCCGAAGTGTTCTCAAAGCTTCTCAGTCAGAAGAATTCGGCTGTGATTTACAAGAGCGCGATAAGGGTGACCTGATTACCGAAGATCCGGCCTGTAAGACTGGACAGCATCAGGTGAATTTAAATGAACCTGTGATCGTACCAGCAAGGTCTCAGATCGAAGTCAAAGCTCCGTTGCAGTTGCATGAAGAAATGCTCAGTCTGTCAAAAGAAATAGACGACGGAGTCTTCTTAGCAAACAGTTTACTCTTAGCTGGGAAAAAGGCAGTCCCTATAGGAATCCTCAACACACGCAGTTCACAAGTAGTCCTAAACAGCGTGAACCTAAATCTGGTTCCCATTAAAGACTACACTGTCGTCCCCATAAAACGAGAGCCAGATAAAGATATTACAACAGCCCATCCTTTGAATCCCATGAGTCGAAATGAAGGCGATGGTGAACATCAAAATCTAATTAAATCTAAGATTAAGAAAATAGGGCATAAGAGCCCCAGTCAACTAAGCAGCAATAACAAAGTGCTCCAAGACGCTTGCGGGTCCCTCATGAAAACCCCAACGTCAGGCGCTGGCCAGCATACAAAAGGTCTGCAATTAGCAACTCCCGCAGATCCACCTGGCCCAGCGCCTCTTATCTATCAAAGAAATAGGTTAAGAGGTAAAATGAATATGGATAATAATCATAGAACTAGATTTAAGAACAATACAAACAGGACAATAAGCGCCGATCAGACGGCCACCCTACAACACATAAGGTACTTGTTCCCAAACGATGTCGAACAAGAAGGCACCAGTATTCATCCCCGCCTCACCAGATTAGAGCAAGAACTCTGTCTGGATGAAACTTTAAATTCTGAGGAAAAAGCCTCAATAACAAATCTCTGTTACGAATATGATGACATATTCTTTTTAAAAGGTGACAGGCTTACACATACCAATGCCATCACCCACGACATTCCTCTGGTGCGAGACCAAGCCCCTGTTAACCAAAAGATGTACCGGTTACCAGAGACACAGCGAAATGTCATAAATAAGCAACTCCGAGAAATGCTGGATAACGATATTGTCCAGCCCAGCAAAAGCCCATGGAACTCGCCACTGCTAGTCGTCCCCAAAAAAGCGGTAACAGATGGTGAGAAAAGGTGGCGCGTCGTCGTTGATTTCCGTAAGTTGAACGAAAAAACGATTGGCGACGCCTTCCCGCTACCACGGATTGAGGATATCCTCGATCAAATGGGCCATTCAAGATACTTCACCACCCTAGATCTAGCCAACGGCTATCATCAGGTACTCGTCGATCCGAAAAATCGAGCAATAACGGCTTTTAGTACCAACTACGGGCATTATGAATTCAGACGCATGCCGTTCAGGCTCAAAGGAGCCTCGGCCACATTTCAGCGTTTAATGAATTTCATATTAACTGGCCTACAAGGCCTAGAATGTTTCGTCTACTTAGATGACATCGTCATCTATGGAAAAAGCTGGCAGACCAGAACGATAAGCTTCGAAAAGTCTTTGACAGGTTAAGAGAAAATAACCTGAAACTTCAACCTGAGAAATGTCAATTTCTCAGGCGCGAGGTAGTGTATTTAGGACACAAATGTGCTAACCAAGGAGCACTACCCGACCCTAGAAAAACGGCATGTGTCCAAACTTTCCCCACTCCTAAGACAGTAAGGCAACTGCAATCATGTTTCGGTCTTGCGAATTAGTACAGAAAATTCATACCCGATTTTTCAAAAAGAGTACGTCCTTTAACAAACTTACTCCGAAAGGATGTAAAGTTTAAGTGGACTAAGAAATGCCAAGAGACATTTCAAAGCATTAAGAACGTTTTAATTTCCCCTCCACTCTTAATATATCCCGATTTTTCAAAACCGTTTAACCTTACCACAGACGAGGCTCTTGGAGCAGTCCTATCTCAAGGAGATGTAACGGACGGTGCCATTACAAGGATAAGAATTTAGATCAAATATTAGTTATATCATCATATCATTAGATTCTAGAGTAAAAGAATTGCAGTAATTAAAAGAAGCGAAATAGAAAGAAAACCAAAACATAAATAAAGATGTTCAGCAAGGTTCACGTAAACAGGCAAATCAGGGGAGTTTGTCAATCAAACACTTCTGAAAATTTCCATGTCCACATAGGCGCAGGCCAATTAATTATGTCTGGCGGATATCAGTGAACTAATGATTTAAGTAAACCGACACCCAATTCATGAGTGACCTAATGCCGTAAGTAGTCGCAGCTCAGTAAATAAAATAACAGAAAAAAAACACGAATACGGGGTATAAACATATTAAATATTTGAAATACTTCTCTGCATGGAAGAGGAAAACTGCTTGCAATATAATATGAAATCCTCACGTAACTCTTTTATTAAGTCGTCTCCGCACATCTTGCTTCATTCGTACCGGTATGTTAAAACAGCACAGGAATAAACCATTAAAACCCATTGTAAATTAAAAGAAAGCTGTAGAGAAAACACAATATTTAGGCGAAATGATCACAATTGTAAATGTCCTGTCAAAACAAATGTGGCAACCAGATTGTCAACCCAAAACCTCAGATGGCGGGGAAGAATAGAGTTAATGACTGTGGTGGTAGTAGAGTTTCGGACATTGTGAACGTAGACGAAATTTGTGATTTGAGTAGATAAGTTTAGTAATTAAATAATGCGAAAATGTTACAAGTTAGTAGTTGATGTTGAAAATAACCAGGATTAGTGAATTAAAATTAATTTTGTAATTGGAAGTGTAAAAATAGTTATAGGTATTGTGCGAATGCTAAGTGAACACCGTAGGCAGATAAGGTAGTAGTAGGTGGGTTAGGGTGTGAACGGCTCATTAAAGTACAGTCCTGTTGAACCACATGGAAGAGGTCGAATCGAAGTACGAAAAGGCGGGCAATGAGTGAACCGAGTTCCGCTGAGACATCTTGTGTTCTTCTGAAAAGTGACTAGAACAGTGGCGTTTAGAAAGTAGCTTAATTTAATTTTCGGAAAAGATTACAAATCAGAAAATCGAATCGGAGATGGAATACCAAGTAAATAAGTTTTACTTCATTAAATTTTTCGCTTACAGTAAATTTGATTAAAGGGGCAGTCCATGTGAGGACCGATCAGGAAACTAGAAGAACACAAGAAGCGTGATATATCCAGTGAGATCCCGTCTAGGATCTAGAATTAAGAACAGCAGTAATAAAGTCCAGATAAGCGTTGGAAAGAACGAAGTCAACGCTACAAGGAGCGCCAGCAAGCGGATTCAGGTCGACCTGTAAAGGAAAAGCCGTCACTCAGATAGATAAGGAAACACGTGTAATAGCCTAGTTAGAGTAAGACCGGCAACAGGTTAGCATTAAAAAAAAATTTATATTAAATTTGAATTTATGATTGAATATTGTGTGCTGAATTAATGCCCCGAATCTTAATCCAATCCTTGTTCCTCAAAAGAATTTGAAAGAAACTATTGAGTTATAGAGAGGTAGGAAGTGACCAGCCAATTGCCTACGCCAGCCGTACCCTGAACAAAGCCGAACGTAACTATTCCACGATTGAGAAAGAGTTACTGGCTATAGTTTGGGCGACTAGAAATTTCAGGTGTTATCTGCAAGGCCGAGAGTTCACGGTCTATACAGATCACAAACCACTCAAGGATGTCTTCAATGTTAAAGACCCCACATCCCGTCTGGTGAGATTTCACCATAAACTTTCCGAGTTCAATTATAAAATTGAGTATAAGCCCGGAAAGTACAACACGAATGCCGACGCTTTAAGCCGCATTCCAAGGGATAATAACAAAGCCAAGAAAACTGCACTGAGTGTATGCAATGCAATGCAGTAACCAGAGCCCAGACACGAAACATTCAGGAAAGTGGAACAAATCAAGACAGCCAGACCAAACAAAAAGAACAAACTCATCATCCAGAAGAGACCGCAGGCCGTGACAGTCCACCTAGTACCAATCCACCAATTATAGACGAAACTCGTCCACCTGAAGTAATCTAAAACCCAGAGGAGATTCAATTAATCTTAAAAGATTATCATGATTCTCTCTTTGGCGGCCATCAGGGAGTGATAAAGACCTATAAACGGATTCAAAGAAAGTACTGGTGGAGGCACATGCTTAGTGACATCAAAAAGCGCATTAAGCGGTGTGCCAAATGTCAAACTATGAAGGCCTCACCACAGTATAAAATGCCAATGGTGATTATAGACATAGCGGAACAACCATTCGATGAAATCTATCTAGATATAGTCGGCCAACTAGAGGAGACTGAATCCGGAAACAAATATATATTAACGTTTCAGGATAATCTCACGAAGTTTGTAGATCGGTATGCCATACCAAATGAGGAAGCTATGACGATAGCGCAAATTTTCTTCGACGAAATCGTCACGCGCTACCGCATTTCCAAAAGAGTAGTCACCGATCTGGGAAGTAATTTCCTGAGTGAACTATTCAAAAAGGTATGCAAACTCCTTAGGATATATAAGCTGCAGACTTCAGCTTATCATCCCCGATCAAATTGAGCACTCGAACGTGCACATAGACATTGATGAATATCTACGAACTATAGTGGACGAAAATCCCAGCTCATGGGGGGTTATCTGCGAACCGCTGCTTTCGTTTACAATAACAGTGTACACGAAGGGACAAAATTAACTCCCATGGACTGCCTCTACGGCTTTACAGCGGACGTTCCATCGAACTTAAGGCGAGACCCCGAACCCGTGTATAATCGCGAGAGCTACTACTATATTCTCAGGTACAAGCTTCAGAAGCCTTATGCCATGGCAAGGAAAAATCTGCTAATGAGTAAACAACGCTCGAAAATTTACTATGACAAAACTGTACGTGCCCTGACATTTCACAGAGGAGACAAGGTTCTACTCAAGAGCGAGAGTCGTAAACATAAGCTCTCCCAGATTTTGGTAGGACCCTACACGGTAACCGGTATCGCCAGTACTGTAAACACCACAATAAAAATTCGTAAACAAGAGCTCACGGTACATAACAACCGTCTAAAACCTTTCTACGACTAAAATGGTGTCAATACAATCTAACTAATTCTAAGGTACATATATAATAGCATGCAAGTTACAAAGTCAACAAGAAACCCATTTTAATACCCTATCCTATCCTCTCCTAGATAACAATGCAGTCAATAATTTTCTACGGACTGTTCCTGACCACGATAGGAGTCCGCGCTGAGGAACTTTATTCAACCACTCCCCTAAATAATATGGGAGTACAATTTGAGGATCTTGGAAGCCTATCGGTTTACCACGACACTTGGAGCATCATCACTGAGCTAGACCTGGCCGAGTTGGACAATCAGACAAAACTGGCGGAACGTGCAGAACACTACGTTCATCAATTATGTGGTGTCAAATCTTTTGATCAAGATCTATGTACCCTACAAACCAAACATGTACATACCCTGATGGAAAACATCAAGAGACGCACCAATGTCATTAAAGAGGCAGTGCCTAAATCACGCAAGCCCCGATCCATCTTTGATGGGATAGGTAAGGCGATGCACTATCTCTTTGGCACTATGGATAGCGGAAACGAGCAAGAGGTGTACAGCCGACTAAGCGAATTAGAGGTAAATACTCAAACCTTAGCTGATCTGGAAAAACAACAGATCAGCGTAATAAAAACCACGTTTGAACAAATTCAGAAACCCCTATCTTCCCTGTCTGAACGACAGCGTCAGATAACCAACCAGATTAACAATCTGCGGAACTCAACAGACGAGTTGACAGCCCACCAAATAAGACAAGAGATCGTTTCTAGTCAGACACTACAACTGATAGAATTGGAATTTAGACAACAAGCTCTACTGGACATAATAGTGTCCAGCAGAAATAATCAAATTCATCCCCTTTTAATTTCCCCAAATCATTTCCTAGAGACTTATCACAAATCTCACTCCACTTGTCCCAATCTGCAAGACTGCTTGTCAGTTCTGTATCCAACAGCAGACGTTAAGACACATTTGTTACAAGATAAATTAGTTATCCGAATCAAACTTCCCACATTTAATATTCCCAGGATGAAAATCCAACAGATTAGATGTTTCCCCATACGGGTGGATTCAGACCACTCATTAATACCCGATATCGGATTTTCCCATGTGGCAAGTCAAATCCAGACCCAGGAATTTCTGTTGCTGAAGCCAGAAAACCTGAGATCTTTCAAAAAAAATTCAAAGGGAATCAATGAAGATACGTCGGTAGGTAAGCTGAACACACCAATCACCAAAGCTACAAAAACAGATGAATGTGTTATAAAACTCTTTTTCAACCCACTTGGCGAACACCCACAGTGTAGCATCAGAGCTCAAATTCCCCCAAGGGATACAATTATTAAGCTCAATAGACCAAATTCGTGGCTATACTCCTTAACCGAAACCACTATAGTACATATAACCTGTACTCAACAGTTACTCACTCATCTTCTCACAGGACAAGGAATCATGACAGTCAACGAACCATGTTCTTTGCAAATAGGGCCTCATACACTTTATTATGAAGCAGAAAATCTGCGTCCGCTTAGGATCCTCCAACCAAACTACTTCCCAGGCACAAACGAAACTCAAGAGGTATTGGCAGAATATATGTCAAAGATATCCGCTCCTGAAAACCTTGAGAAACAAACAACGTTACTCCTCTGAGATGATACAAACCAACGTATCCACCTAGATACAAAATCTCTAGACGAAATCCGTACCAAAGTGAGCAACATTCACTTTGGACCAAAGGCCAAGATTCCTCATATACTCTCAATTACAGCCCTATCAATGACCGGACTCTTGTTGCTAATGGAATCTGTGGTTGCATTAGCAAAATATATCGTCCCGGCATTCATGGCATGGATTGCTATACGCAGACAACAGCCCACAGCTGTAAACTTTCCTATGGAACTGGTTTACGCAACACCCCAAGAAAAATTAAAACGTCCTCAAAGTCTCCACAGAGCGAGATCTATACAAGTAGTATAAGCAAAAAGATCTATACACGTTGGTTGGCCCCGTCTCATTCTTCTGTTACAAGCACATACCCTCTCCTTTTACTACACTGGCTGATAGAAAATAAGTGAAATAAACACTAGACATTAAGGGAAAGAAGATATATTTCAAAAGAAAACACAATTCGGAAGTTCTCAACAAAATAGGTTAAAAGCCCTAGGATTAAAGAAAATAGAAGAAAGAACAACCGAAGATAATAGAATTAGAACAAACAAATGACAAATTTAATCATAATCGAAATTTATTTAAACAAAAATAAGGAAAATAAGCATAATAAATAAATAATATTCCGTAGCAATAAGTAATAAATAACAATACTTAGCTAACTATTAAGATATTATCATAAAAATCTAGATTGGACACAATTTTTTTTTACAAACCCTTAGCAGATACGAAAATTAAAACCGAATTTCTTAGAATTTTAGACATAACCTAGAATGAATACACAACAATTAGAATAAATACATAGAGTAACAAAAACAAAAAAATTAACAATAATAAACAACGTAGAATATTTAAACGACGCAGAATATTTAAACAACGTAGAATAAGCAAATATTTGAGCTCTAGTATAAGTCAAACCACAACCGACAAAGACATATTGTAAGAAAACAAAAAGATAGAAAAAAACAAAATATATATAAACTAATAGCGAACTATAATCAACAAATATGTAAACCAAAAACCAAGAACTAAACTCTTTAAAAAAAAAAAAAAAAACCCCACAGAAAACCCCCAGAGTCATTTTCATAGGCCTAACCTAAGCAAGTACCTGAAAAAGAACAATAAAAACAAACAGTAACCACAAAACTTTTTAGAAACAACACTCCTTTAATTATGAAAGCTTCATTAGATTAAAATACAAAAAAAAAAAATTTATTAATACAGATAACTTTTGAACATAGAGATTTTTTTTTGGGGCGTTTCAACGGGTACCGGTCTGGTTGATTGGCCATCAACAACTCCAACCAAGAGCGGGGAGAATTTTTTATGGGATCAAGTTAGAATTCAAGAAGAACAAATTACCATGACTCCTCATATGAGGGGGGGCGCCTCGACCGGCTCTGAAGTAGAGTTGGATGATACCGTCGGGTAGTCCCAGTCCTCACAGTCGGAAGGGGCACCCCTGTTCTCACCCCAATGGACGACCGGCTCCAACGTAGAACTGGATGATACGGCCGGATGATCCCAATGGGCCCACTCGAAAGAAGTACCACCCTCAAACCCCAAATCGTCTGCATCCCGCATGTAGGACGGATGCCTTCTGCACGCCAAACAACCACACCACCCAATTTCTCCAACCAGGGTAAGAGCCGCCCCTAGAAATATAGAAAACAAAAAAAAGAGGTGGGTAAGAAAACAGCAACTATATATATTTATATACACGAACTTACACAATGCAACCCAAGAAGCACCACCATGAGGCCCCAAATAGACCTCTCCTGGATAGAAAACATCCACCTCAGCCGGGGCTGCCCAAAAGCATATATCCGGGCGACCCTCCCTCCGGATCAGTAGCCGAATTTGGCCCCGCCACCCGCGAGCCACACTTTGCACGAAAACTGCCATAACACGTACACAATAAGGTGCCGGGCTTATATAAGGCGAACGCGGAGCAACAATCTCATAGAACGGCATAATCTCAACTGTGACGAACAATTAAAACCTAAATCCAAATGAAGGGCAAAACCTTAGCGTCAACAAAAACGCAAGATGCAAATACAATGTATCATACTGATACTGCATACCCTTGATTGTTTTTTTTTAAATGAACAAAATAACAAATATCTAATTCATTTGAACGTGGTCCCGCACAATCATACTAGCAAAAAATTTTTTCTTTCCTTCCCACATAGTTTCTTAGAGAATTATTCCTCTACAAACAATAATTCTCCTTTTTGAGGGAGGATGGAATATTACATACAAAATCTTGGTTGATATGTGTATACACAAAACCTTGTATAGGACCTGAATTGGTAATTGGCAAAACATACCATTTTCAGAAATTTGAACTCTTTCCCCCGTTTCCCCCTAAAAAACCCTAAAAGCCCTGAAAACAAAAATAGAAAAATTGTAATGCTATGTGCGTATACATAATGTACACACACAGAAAAGCTTGCATTCGAAAAGTTTTCATATGCTAATCATGCTTAAAAACACAACTAGCTTATCGCTAAAAGAGTTTAAGAAATTTCATCAGCAATTTCTTCACATAATTTCACGAACAAAATATTTTTCCAAAAGAAACGGAAAAAACAAAAGTTTAATATTGCACTTGAAAAGTGCAAAATAAGCTTTCCCAACGATGAAGGCAAGAACGTTCATGCCTTGTTACACGACGAAAATCTTATCAGCGGCACACGGTATTAAATTACAATTAAAAAGAAAGACGGTTGAACGGAATTCGTTTGGGCATGTGTGGACATGTCCAAACGAAGTGATATTTTCCTTGACAAAAAGTGCATGATAAGCACTTGTGACCCGCTGAAAGAGATTCTTGGGGGCGAAAGTAGAAAGAGTTGAGTTGGTTGTCGAGCACAGTCGGTTTTTGGCATGTTAGCGGGCGGTCACGGAGTTTCTAATTTTAACGGCAAACTGTAAAAAAGAAGAGTTTCTAATTTTAACGGCAAATTGTAAAAAAGAAGAGTTTCTAATTTTAACGGCAAATTCTAAAAAAGAAGAGTTTCTAATTTTAACGGCAAATTGTAAAAAAGAAGGGTTTATAATTTTAACGGCAAATCGTAAAAAAGAAGAGTTTCTAATTTTAACGGCAAATTGTAAAAAAAAAGAGTCTCTAATTTTAACGGCAAATCGTAAAAAAGAAGAGTTTCTAATTTTAACGGCCAATTGTAAGAAAGAAGAGTTTTTAGTTTTAAAGGAAAGTTGAAAAAAAAAAGTTTTTAGTTTTAACGGAAAGTTGTGACGAAGAGTTTAAGTTTGAAAAGGAAGTTGGTAAAAATAAAACGAGTTTCACCTCTTAAAAGGAAAAGTGTAGTTGTGTTCATCTCACCCTGGAATACCTAAAAAGGATTACATCTGGGGATTGGATGTTGATTACCCGCCAGTGGTAAGTCACTGTGACAACACCAATATATTTAACACCGGGATGCGTAGATAATAACTATCCATATAGACCCTTATGCTATTTTTTTTAGTTATGTAAAATAAATAAAATAACATTGGCAATGAGCTTGGTGAGTAGGGCAGTGGGATGGGTTTCAAGTAATCCAGAGGGGTCTATCATTCAGAGTGGGGTCCGTATTCCTATCTTTCTATTTTCTTTTTTCATTTTGTTTTGTTTCTATCTTAATCATTCCTCTAGAGCGGTACCGTAATAGGTGGTTGAACAGCGAGCAAGAACCTAAGCCAGCCCTGAGGTTGAGTCGGCACGAAGCCTGTACCGTGCTCGCCTACAGATCAACCTCCATTGTCCCACAACAACATTAAAAGGGACATAAAGTAGCCATGATCAGTCATCTGTCTGGCTGAGTTGGACGATCGAGAAGTGGCCACGCTCAGAGGTAGATATGACTGGCCAGAAGGTTACATATTTACAGATTAAATTTACTCACGCATATAAATTTCCAATTAAATTATCACAAGAAACTACTTTATTAATTTAAGGTAAATAAAATTTGACTTAATTAAGTGCGGCTTTGAATTATCTGCTGAGATTATCACGAGTTCTCGTACCTCTGGCTACGTTAAGAAAAAGAATAATTATAGTATTTAAAGTTTTGGTCCGAATGAAGTGCATATATGTACATTCTGTATACGAAAGGATTGCAGGATTCTTACTTTTGTATGTTGGTTTGAATTTGAAAATAAAATCCTTTGTTTGTGGTTGGTTCATACACGAGATATGATCTAATTATTTCCATGGAAACCCAAAGTTAGTGCTATGATTTGTTCTACAGAATTCAGAATAAATTATGTTAGACTCAGTTCAGTTCATTAAATTGGAAATGTACATATGAAATGTGCCTCACAGATGATACCGATTTTATAAACAGTGTTTACGATTAAAGAAAACAATTCAATTTCCAAATGAACCGAAAATGGGGTGTAAGTACGATCATTGACATATTCGGATTAACCTTCAACTGGTAAGGTGGATTTAGATTACACTATTGGTGTGGTGACGTCAATTTGACGTACTTTTAAAAATTCTGTTTTAGCTTACATAGGCATTGGGGAAACGTGTTACCATTGTTTTTTTAGCTGTTATGTGTTATTCTTTAAAATAAAACTACTTTTATGGATCTTGTAAGAAAAATAAAGCATTTGTTCTTTATACTACTAAGTTAACATTTTTGGCTTCCCTTAGCACTTGTTTGAGATAAACTATTTCTTTTAAAAATTAAATCAAAACAAAATCACAGTTCTCTTGTGCTAAATTACACATTAGCAAAAAACCAAGTATTTGTAACCATCTAGCTACAGAAAAACAAAAAATTCCGCTCTAAGAGCATCGCGTGCTGATTTTGTTCATGCAAACTAGGCAAGCAGGCTTTCCACATTTCCGACAAATATAAGAAGTGCGTTTCTTCTTTTTGGCCGGACAAATGGAACATCCACCTCGTCTTTCAAGCTTCAAGGATGTTGTAGGCTCTGGTTCAATATCTTCTATATTCAAAAGTCGCTTGATAGAAGTACGTACTTCGCGTGAAATTCTTTCATTACTCTGACAACGCAACATATGAAGTTTACAAAATTCGTCAGTAGTCTTGCTCTAAAATGTGTATCTGTCTGCAGTTATATGGTCATTACCATTTCGGCCCTTATAAAATACATAGGCGCTCACGGCATATATGTCAGTCAAGCTGTAAAAAAGAATCATTGGCCATCTTTTGGTTCTTCGAATAGAACAGTAATTGTTACACATTTTATCAAGACCATTTTTTGTTGCGTTGTAAAATACTGCTCAAAAGTGTATAAGCAAAATGTGGTTTTTCGGTTGCCAATTCCTGGAATTTGGTTTGATTTTCGTTCTGTTTTTTTGTTTTTAGTAGATACATCTATTGAGCATACAACAATAAAAAAAATTCTGGAATAACGGTAAAAACAGTTATTATTTTATTGGAAAAGTTGTTTTTAGAATATTTCTGTTATTGTTGTTTCAGACTTTAATCAGTTCAGTTCATTAAGGTGTGACTTTAAAATTGTGTAAATTAATTAAATTGAGTGCAGAAGTATGGAATACAGAAATACACGTCGTCATTTAACTCACAGTGAAATTGACGAAGCCATAGGAATGCTTTGAAGTGAAAGAAGCCAGACATATGTTGCCCGTTATTTTAATGAAGGAGATTACACAGTTGTACTCGCGTTGTTACTGATGCTAAACGTGGGAGAATGCTTCGTTGAAGTGCATCCCATGCGTGTTCAATAGGATTTAAATCCGGGGATTGTGCTCGCCAGGGTAAAACATTAATTTCTCTTGCATCCAACCATTCTGTTGTGATTCTTGCTGTGTGTGTCCAGGCATTGTCATGCATAAAGATGATTTCTGAACCGATCTGTGATGATAATGGAAGCACAACAGGTTCCAGTACCTCATTGATGTAAGAGACTGCCGATAAGTTGCCTTCTGGAAAAACGAGATCAGTTCTTCTACCAGTCATAATTCCTGCCCATACCATAACAGTGCCTCCACTGTAATTGTGCACTTCTTGCACAACTCTGAGCCTTTCTGCGTTACCAGGTCGTCTCCATATTCTTGTTCTCCTCGTATCTGGATGAAAAGCGAATCGTGACTCATCAGTGAACAAAACTCTGGACCATTGATCTTCTGTCCAATTTCTATGATTTTCACTCCAATCTTTTCGACGCCCGCGATTTTCACGTCGTATCGGTGGACATCTCAAAGGACGGCGAGCGTGGAGACCGTGTTCGTGTAGTCTGTTCCTGATGGTTTGATCACTAACGAAAATGTTTTCAGCTGTGCACAAGCGTGACTGTAATTGTCGGGCAGTTAAAGTTGGCTCTCGGCGGGTTTGCAGTCGAATATAACGGTCCTGCGATGGAGTTGTTAACCTTACTCGACCTGGACGCTGCACGTACAGACTCCCAGTCACACATTGCCGTCGTCATAACCTGCATATAACGGAACAATTCACATTAAAATAACGGGCAACATCTGTTTGGCTTCTTTCACTTCGAAGCATTCCTATGGCTTCGTCAATTTCACTGTGAGTTAAATGACGACGTGTATTTCTGTATTCCATACTTCTACACTCAATTTAATTAATTTACACAAAGTCACACCTTAATGCACTGAACTGATTAAAGTCTGAAACAACAATAACAGAAATAGGCTGAAAACAACTTTTCCAATAAAATAATAACTGTTTTTACCGTTATTCCAGATTTTTTTTTATTGTTGTATGCGCAATAGATGTATCTACTAAAAACAAAAAACAGAACCAAAAGCAAACCAAATTCCAGGAATTGGCAACCGAAAAACCACATTTTGCTTATACACTTTTGAGCAGTGTGGTATGATTTCTGGTTTTTCTCCAACCTGATCATTCAATTTATCGTGGTGCATTGATGATATAAGAACAGCTCTATTGCATTTTGGTACAAAAGAAGTCATAGTAATTTCCTTTGTAAAACCATAAATTGTTTCTCCAACTTGTCTATATCTAGTCCTATATTTTTGTCTCACTTCTTGTAATTTTCTGACACTATCTCGGACAATTAATCCAACATTTCTTCAGTAAAAAGAATGTTCCACCAGTCTGCTTCTTGAATACAATCAGCGTTGTTCTTTGAGGTACCTATTCTAACAATATTATGGCTATGTGTGCGAGTACTACTCCTGGGAGGATCTTTATTCCACTTGAATTGTTCGTTATTTCCAACATTTTTGCACAAATAGTATCTCTCGATAATGTCTGGTTCATAGTCACACTCTTCCTCTGAATCAAAAGTCAATTGATCACTCTCAAACTCTATGTCAATTGAAGTGTCGTGACCCGATTGCATGCAGTAATTTGGGACCAAATTATAATTTCCTGTGTCACTTATATCGCTATCGGTGTCACTTAGAGTTTGAAGTACTCTCCTCTCGAAATCTTCGTCGAAAACGTTCATCTTACACAATTATATTCAAATAAACTTCAGAAAAAAAATCACACTATTGGTGACGTAACGTTAATTTGACAACATGCACTCTAAAACTCCCAAACTATGTGGACGACAAGTAAGTACGTTCAACATTTCTTTATTATATCCTGGATGAAAACACAAAGATATAATCAGTTTGTTATTCAGTTTGTAACACCTAGAAATAATGATGGTAGAGCAGAATGGATTGGACACCCCAAAAGTTATTTTGATATTTGCATGTCCGTCTGTCCGTCCATCTGCCCGTCCTCCCGCTAGCTCGAGACCGCGGGTACTAAGAGAGCTGATATTTTGCACATGGGCTTTAAAGAAAAAGTAAAATTAAGTTCGAAAATAGGACAAATCGGGTAACTCCTTCATAGGGTTGTCATACAAAAATTTAATTTTTCACTACATATTTGAACACTGCCTGAGAACGCGTCAACGTAGAGCGTTGATGTTGTGTTTTGCTTGTGTGCCGTGCTCCTGTTGGAGAGCACACAACTTCTATCAGGCTAAAGGGAAATCGGAAGATCCCGTGTTTGGGTTTAGTAAATAAAAAAAAACACAATCACTAGATTTTTGTTTATTCGAGTTTGATCTGAACTTTCCTTGTTATAAAGAAAACGGACTAAACTCCTCTTGGTTTTTAACAAAGTTCGATTTCATCTCGATTTCACAAACTTGGATCTTTTCAATTCTTTCACAACTTAGATCTTTTTATAATTTTTTCAACTTAACTCTTTGCTATTTTTTTTCACAACTTAGATCTTTTTATAATTCTTACAACTTAGCTCTTTGCTATTTTTTCACAACTTAGATTTTTTATAATTTTTTCAACTTAACTCTTTGCTATTTTTTCACAACTTAGATCTTTTTATAATTTTTTCACTTAGATCTTTTCTACGAACAGTACTCGGCGGGTTCAGAAAACAAACTCCCCGAGGATTGGGCTCGCTGGCCCCAGGTGCCCATGAAAGCTTCTTTTTTCTTTTTTTCACTTTCCCACGACGTGAAAAATCGTACGTGGGAATGTACAAAAAGTTTAGACACAGTGCATATGCATGAAATCTGATATGCACTTGTGTCTTGTAAGAATAATATTTTAGGCGAAGACATACGATTCATTTTTATGAATTTTAAGAAAAAGAAACTGTATGTATGTATGTATAGTACATGCAGATAATATTGCTAGGTAAGTATACATACCGTGTGAACGGAATGTACGATTGATAACAAAATGCAATTTATGCTAAATTGCATTTTGTTGCAGTACGTAAATGCATTTTTAAATGCATTTGAAATTGAAATGATTTTCCTATTAAATAATTTTTACTTTTCAGGGTCAAATTGTAGTACGCCAATATATTGCATAGGGCAAGATATTGGCGTA
The DNA here is from genome assembly GCA_963930735.1 of Dioctria linearis. Lineage (NCBI taxonomy): Eukaryota > Metazoa > Arthropoda > Insecta > Diptera > Asilidae > Dioctria > Dioctria linearis. The sequence goes on along the minus strand of OZ005744.1, from coordinate 119,920,126 downwards.
TTGGTTTTATTGTTGTGATTCGGGGTATAGGCACCTGGGTCACAACATTGACATTTAGTACGTACTGGTTTCATAGAAATCGTAAATATAATTTGAAAAAGGGACTAATTCGGGCAGCCCCTTCTTGGTGTTGCCATATAAAAATTTAGGAGTTTTACGTAACATGTGAAAGCGAACAGTCCTATATGATTTTAAAGAACTGAAAAGTTCTTCAGAATATGAAATCCTTTAAAATTGGTTATAATCCAGATAAGACCAATAAGGCTTTATTTATTTTTAAAAATAGGCCCTCACAGCTTATTGTTGCGTGGGCCCTTTTAGTTTTATAAGAGGTTTTTTACGGTCATATTATTGTTGGCCTGACTAACTATATAACTTTATTACAAGCTGTATGAAATAGGCTATATTAAATTTGATTTTCTGTTGTGCCTCAAGGGAGTCACATTATTTATTATTTTCATTGATGATGTGATTAAGATTTTCTCTTTTACAGAATCTCTGCTATATACAGATTTTGTAATCAGATATTTGCTTTAGTTACCACAAAAAATATTTCTGACTGCTTACGCATTCAATCAGATCTGTATGGCGCTTTCCAATTGATGTATATCTTATGAGGTTTATTATACCCTAGATGAAATCTATAGGGGTATACTAAGTTTGTCATTCCGTTTGTAACACCTCGAAATAATGATGGTAGAGCAAAATGGATTCGACACTCATTCATAATATTAAAAGTTATTTTGATTTTTGCATGTCCTCGTCCGTCCGTCCGTCCGTCCGTGCGCACGATAACTCGAGAACGCGTATACTTAGAGAGCTGAAATTTTGTACACGGACTTTAAAAAAAAAAGTAAAATTAAGTTCAAAAATGAGACAAATCGGGCAACTCCTTCGTGGGGTTGCCATATAAAAATTTCGTTTTCCGCTACATATTTGGACACTGCCTGAGAACGCGTCAACGTAGGAGCTGAAATTTCGTACATGATGTTTTTACTATATTAGCATATAAAATGTTAAAAATGGACTAAATCGGGCAACTCCTTCTTGGTGTTGCCATATAAAAATTTAGGTTTTTTACGCATACTTTGAAAACGATCAGTCCAAGATATTTTTGTTGTACTAAAAACTTCTGCAGAATACGAAATTCTATAAAATTGGTAATAATCATTTTTTCTGTGCAACAAACCGTTCTAGAAATATATGCGAAAAACAACTTCAAAATCAAACTTGAATAGATCGGTGACCATACGAAATTTAATACGGGCATTCATCTAGGGTATCATAAGAATTGGTCTTAGACCAATTCTTGCTTTTTTACTTGGTTTTAAATTGTCTTAAGTGGAAAACTTTCAGATTTCACCGCATCTTTCAGTCTTTATATTTCAGTTACACACTTTATACAGCACATCAATTGATAGACAAAACCCCTTGAAGTCATTTTTGAGAATAAGTTTCATAGCTCAAGGCATACTTATCGTATGTGTTTGTCTTAGGGCATCTGGAACGTTTGGTTTTCTTAAACGTAATTCCACTGATTTCAATGACCTATCTGTTATGCAGTGTTGGTTAAATCAAAAGACAGTACTTCTTAACACTACGTTTATTCAAGCTGAATATTACAATTTAACTAGTCATCTAAGCTAATCTGACTCCACTCCTAACTGTGATGACGATCTGTGATATTAGCATTAGTGTTTGTATTATTTATTGATTCGTTACTGTGTTTAGATGTAAGTGTTTTAGGTATTTGATATATTTTCTACTAGGTATACAACATCTCCCCTTGTAGAATAGTCTTCCAAGTCCTACGCTACCTTAGAAATATTAATGATAATTGACTGAGCATTTAATAATTACCTTTCAGTTATAATTTAATAATTTGCAATTCAATATTCAGTAATTACGATAATTCAATAAAGAGATAATTAAGCGACTTACCATTCCAAAATCTTATTAGTAAAATTATTCAATTTAGTTTTAATTTAAAGAAAATATGTAATGAATACCTAACCTACAATCAGTAATTTAATATATGTCAAACGATCGGGTGGTTTCATAGTACGGCCCACCTTTGTTTTATAGTGCAAGTTGGAGCCCGAGTCCGACACGTCCAATTCATTATTATTTGAATTTGGATTGTTAGAAATTAATAGTTGCTGTTGCAATTGAGAATGTTCTACTGTTTCAGGAGCATTGCCTTCCTCCACTTTGAATCTCGGTGCATGAGCTGAAGGCCTTAAGTGCAGTGAATTTCTTCGTAATATTCTATTGTCTTCTGTTTGTATAATATACGATCAAGGTGTTGAATGTGCGTCAACTATCTTTGCCGGATGCAACTTTCTACATCTCTGTACTACTACATTTTTACCCCCTTTGTAACAAACGATCAAATTGCCACGCATTCTTGAATCATGATACTCTTTATACCGATTTTGAGTTTTAACAATTTTTTTAATACACATTTGATGCTATTTTAGGTTTAAGAGATTATTTCGTCATTGGAATTTTCGTTCTTAAATGCTTATCCATGAGGAGTTCCGCTGGAGGGTAACCAATCGCCGGAATTACTGTTGCGCGATAAGCTAAAAGGCCGCGTTGTATAGCCTTGCAGTCATCGACGTATTTCTTTGACAGCGACTTTGCAATACGCACTGCTCTTTCAAATAGTCCGTTTGAAAGTGGATAGTTTAGACTTGACATTATAATTTCCATGTGCCATTCGCCAGCAAATTTTCTCATTTCAAATGAGCCAAATGGTTGGTTGTCACAAATTACCAACTTAGGAATACCGTGCATAGCGAAAATTTCTTTCAATTTGCTAATTTACCTCTAAGGACGTTTTATTTTGTAATTTCTTTAATTCAATCCACTTCGACATATAATCGATTAAGACAAGATATGAGCATCTTTGAAATTCTAAAATATCACTTATCACTTATTGAATGGTAGTTCTGGGACCTCGTGCGGTATTAATGGAATTTAATTTTGTAATTTGACGCTTGAAACTTTACACAAGTTCGACATCGCATGATTAATTGCCCAATATCCGTATTGATCCCTGGCCAGTACATAGATATTTTTCCGAGCTCTTTTGTTTTTACCATACCTATATGACTCTCATGTAACGTACTGAGCAATTCACCTCTTAAATTTTTCGGAACTCGTTCATTATAAAATAACTAAACCCTTTTCTTGATATATTTCATTTCTGAGTGCCCAGTAATTTTTAATTACATCACTAACATTTCTCTGCTCTTTTGGCCAACCTTTTTTACACATTTGACCTAATATATTTAGTTTATTGCAAGACTTAGTAGCATTTTTATTTTGTTCTTCGCGGTTTACTGAGAAGTTAATGGAGTGTACTACCTGATTTAAAGAATCATCGAAATCTCCAGCATCAATTATAAAACTTCGCGACAATGTATCGGCCACATACATTAATCTCCCTGGTATACATATATGCTAGTTTTATATCATATTTCAGCAGGTTTAACCTAATTCTTTGTAACCGACTGGAATGAATTTGAGATATCGGTTTGTCAATGATCGCTACCAAGGCTTTATGATCCGTATGAACAGTTATTGTTCGACCATAAACATAGTCATGAAATTTAACGCATACGAATATTATCGCCAACATCTCCTTCTCTATCTGTGCATAATTCTTTTCACACCTGAATAGACTTTTCGACGCATAACCCACGGGACGATTTTATTGCATAAGACAACTACCTAATCCTTCTTTCGAGGCGTCTGTTTGAATTACTATCGGATTTTCTGGACTGAAATTTTTTAGTACTGTTGCGTTCGTAATTGCTGATTTCAACTTATCAAAATAACCGAATGTACCTGCCAGGTCACCAAAATACCTACCGTTCAGTTTCTGAAATAATTCAGGTGCTAAACTTAATCCAAAAGGAAGCTTAAGAAATTGATAACAACCAACTGGGGTCGCAAAAGTGCATAAATTGTAGCTTTCTTCGTCCAGTTGTACTTGGTTAAATCCATCTTTTAAGTCTAGAACTGCGTAAAAAGACATATTTTGAAGCTTGCCTGAAATATCTTCTAATTTAGGTATCTGAAAGGGCTCCCTTATTGTACATAAATTAAGACCTCTACAGCTACAAGTTGATGTACCCAGTCCGCTGGCTAAGTACTCTTTATAATTATGCCTAATTTCTCCATATCGTTTAAGTTCTCCCTCACTATTTCTTTTAAAACTAAAGGAATTCTATTTGGGGGCTTTTCTATAGGCACTACGTCAGCTTTAACAAAAATATTATACTTATCTGGAAAACTCCCCAATCCTTTGAAAGTCTCAGTATTTTCCTTTAAGAATTTTTCTTTTCCTTCATCACAATGCATCAACAATGTTAAACTGCACCAGGAACCTGCAGCGTATGCCCATCATATGCTTCTAACTTTAAATTACATGCTGTCACAATGCAATCAGCTGAAAAATATTTTTTAAAAATGTGCCAGGGAATTATGTTTACCTGTGAACCGTTGTCGATCTTGAACTTCATCTCACAATTACCGATCTTTAATGTTTTCAACCACCCAGCGTTATTTAGATCGCATTAATTACAAGGTTATCTAGGTCACACAGTGAACTATTGATTTGACGACATACGTCCCTATTTCTGTTATCTGTCATATAATTTTTTTAATTTATGTTCTTCTTGCATGCATATGAGAAATGGTTCGGTCCACTGCACTTGTTGCACCACTTGTTTTATACCGGGCATGCATTGACCGTAGTATTCGGGAAATAACATTTTCTCGCTTGATTTGAAATCTCGGTGAGGAAATTATCAAACGGTTCTCCTTGTTCCTGCTGCCTGCTATGAAATTTAAATCTTCCATAGATCACGTAATGTTTTCGCATGCAATAGTCTTCGAAATTATCTATCACTTTACTATAAACTTTTTTGTCTTCTTCTGTTAAATCGAACGTTTCAAGAATTTGGACAGCCTTTTCTCCCATCAAATTTAGCAGCATTGCTACTTTCGTTTCACTTGCTAACTTTGGTTTACCTATTGCCAATATGTATATTTCAAATAGTTTCTTGAACTTTGACGACGTGTTGCTTATGTTGTCTTCAAATGATATAGGGCCTGGCGCCCTTAAGCTTATGTTTTCCATTATTTATTTTTCCGCAGTTTTAATTCTTTGCACTTCACTTTAAAATTTCACTGAAGCCAACACACTTCCCAATTATAGTTGAAAATTTCCTACTACGCCATGTTAAGTAGTGTTGGTTAAATCAAAAGACAGTACTTCTTAGCACTACGTTTATTCAAGATGAAGATTACAATTTACCTGGTCATCTAAGCTAATGTGACTCCACTCCTTGTGAGATAATGTTGGTATTAGTGTTTCTATTATTTATTTATTCGTTACTGTGTTTAGTGGTAAGTGTGTTGGGTATTTAATATATTTTCTACTAGGTATACCTACAACACTATTTACATTTTAAGTCTTATAATATTTCTTAGGTCTGGCCTATTTGAGAATATGTTTCAATTTTCAGTAATTTGGAATCCTTACACCGTATATTTACTTATTATCTGATTCAATTGAAAAGAGTTTCACTAGATGTCCTGTTCGTAGATAGGATTGGCAGAATAATTTGTGGCGTATAATGCAAAATGTATACGTTTAGGCTTGAAAAGAAAGTTTTGTAGAATATCGCTTTATGCTTCAAAGTATTCTCATCTGAATTTCTCGCTTTACCTAATATTTATATGGGCCCACTAGGAGAAGATCAAAAGAATTATTATGTGGGGTTATGCCCCCGGGGATAAAGTGATGAAGAAGATTTTTTCTGTCTTCACTCTTCTTGGTAGCATAGGACAACCACATAGCCTCCTGCATTCACCTTTCACCGTTATTAACGTGTATCCAATTAGGTTACAGTAGATATCCTACTAATGGGGCTGCCACCTGTCGGTTATTAGGAAAAGCACACTGTGTCAAGGGAACAATTTAAATATGTTTCTCTGCTACCATGAAAGTTCATATTATGATTCTTGTGGTAGAGACAAGATCGGAAGTATTTTATTTCATTTTTTATTAGGTAGCGTCGTAGGTAATATGTATTGGAGAAAACAACTTTCAATAGCCAACAAGGAAAACTAGAGGAAAAGTTCAGGACCGGAAAGCATCAAAGTAACATTTGAGCACATGACCAAGAAAATATTTTTTTGTTTTACTATTTGCATACAATTTCCTTTAGTTTCCTTGTTAAAAAGTATCCCGGGGTTGTTAATATTTCACTCACCTTTGAATAGTTTTTATTTTTAATGTTTCCTTCATATTTTCGTTAATTTAATTTTTAAAGTGAATTTAACATGAATAAATTGCGAAAAATGCTAAAATGACCATAATCTTAACATGTAAAAGCAGCAGGCTCTGTCTGTCGACTGCAGGAAATAGAAACATCAAAAAAACCACTGCGAACTTTTGTTATCAAATGATTCTAGAAAACCTTTCACAATGATTCAATTCTTTTCATTTTTGAATTCTATAAAAGAAATAAAGTTCCTGCAAGACTTTCTCCAACATTCTCCTTTCATTTAGTTTTTCAATTCAGAATTTCGGAACGAGTGCATCCGCATATCTACCTTGTAAGTTTTCACATTTCCCAATTTAAACGTAACATGAAACAATCCACATATCCACCACGTTCATACCTACTAGCAACTCTATTCATTATTTTGAAAGAGATTTACCCATAAACTCTTCAGAATTATTTGAAATACGATTTGACCTCCACATCGAATTGATTTATTCGTTTCGGTTAGAATTAAATTCCGGAAAGCGTTGAACCCAGGCGATTTTATATTATGAAACATTTAGCATTTCACCAATTAGTGGCGGGCCGGGGGTGCTCAAATTCTGTGCATACTCACACACATATCTATTCTTAAATAGTATTTCTAAAGTTATATCTAGACATTAGTTTACAAGAATTGAAACAATGCGTTGATACATATACTATATGGCTGTAGGACCGTGTGTAGAGAGGTGGTACTCCATTGTCGATATACGAAATAAATTCATTAGAAGCAAATTGCTATAGCACCATTTTCTATAGTCATCACACAATTTACTCGAATCGATTATGGATGAAAATAAATTAAACCGAAATGTAGGTTTTCCTGCCGTTCGCATTTATCAGCAGTAGCAGCCTCATACTTTCACTAAATTTATGGGGTAAGTAAGAAGTGCATTTGATTAATTAAAAATGTGGCCACCTGGGGCGCACGCGGTATACACAGAGGTTCTACATATGAACGATTATGTATATACCTACTCTCGTAAAGCATAAATTCGTCTCACTTAAAATGGAGAATCAATAAATTTTAAATAATTTTTATAGCTAAATTCATTGGACACTTTTATGTAATATTTTACAATGGATTTAAATTTAATTGAACCTCGCACAAATTCACGAAAACGTCACAATTTCTAATTGTGAATAGCTGATTTAGGGAAACTCTGTTAAATAATGTGAAATAGTCTAGGAATTGTAGTAAATTCATTTCATGTGTTTTAGGGTCAACTCAAGGCCCCCGGATATATTTTCGTGCTTATATGCATACTAAGACCTATTTGAAAGTCACCACCTTGGATCTGTACTGAGTCGCGACACCAGGATCAATTGAGGTTTGATTAATTTCGAATAAGCAATAACACATCAACTCAAATAATGCGGGAATAGGGTAAAATTACTTAACGAAATAAGAAGTTATATATATCTGTCCGAAAAGCGCTGCAAACTAGAACTACAACATCTTATAAAGGATCACTTTTAAAAGAAAACGCCTTCAATATATATCGAACAGAGATTGTCCTTATTTCCCAAAGTATAAATTCAATTCTTATGTGATAATGATCTAATTTTTAATGTAACTGATTTTAATTAGTGATGGGCAAAATTGGTTATTTTGGTGACACAGGTCATACGAGTCTTTTGGTATAAGCGACTTATGTAAAAGATTCGGTCATTTGAGTGATTTGAGTCAGTTCGGAATAATCATTTAATACCCTAAAATTACCTACCTCATCGAATGGTTTATGTCAGAGGAACGCTCCTAACCAAAAGTGCGCTCAGTTTATCAATTTTCTAGCCATTTGCGACTGATATATCACTACGTGTTAAGCAATCACAACCAAAATTGTGCCTTTGTAACTGCTCAAATGCTTAACCCTCCGATTGCTTAGAAGGTCCGTACGAACCTTTTACACATTTCGTGTGTTCATAATTTTGTGGTACCATGCGCTAGAAACGTTTCACGACATGTATTCCATAAAAATGGTATTGTAAATCATTAAAATAAATTTCAGGCCTATTCGAGCACAGGTTCGCAATTTTGTTTTTGTTTTTACGGCATTTTTACATAAACTCTGGTACAAGGTCCTTACGAACCTTGTATAAAATACAGGCGATATTTGATATTGTATTTGAGTCAGCTGCCAGTCAGTTTAAGACTGCCGTTTGATTATTAAACACCAATTTTTGAGTCTTTCTGAGTTTTGTTGTTTGATTTTTTCGAGTATACAGTTTTTTTTCGTCATATATTCCAGTGGATAAGGTTATTTTGTTGGTTTATTATTATTTCGGTGCATAATTTTGTGTTTCTAGTTTTTTGCTATAGGACAATGGCAGACGATGATTGGGATGTTGTGAACTTAGTTCTAAATAATAAAACGCGTTACCAATGTTTGTCTGCGGAGGAAAACTTAAGGCCGATGCAAAATATCGGGCTTATATGGAGGCTGAAATCAGCGACAACAATGACCCTTTTGATGACGATGGCGATGACGAAACTGACCTTATATATCGGCCAGAATGTAGGAATGATATGTCCGATGTCGAAGACGAAGCAATTGTGGAAATCGCTGACGACCAATTCAGCTGCTATTGCTACCTTTTCACAGACTGACCCTGCTGCTGCTTAATTCATGTCCAAAAATAGCACGAAATGGTGCAAACATCAACCACCGGGTAGTCGTATACGTGCTCATAACGTTATTTGATCACCGAAGACATTGCACACGTAATTATACGTAAAACGTATCGGAAGGTCAACCAGGTAGCAGCTACAAGGAATCAAGGAACGAAGCAGAAACAATGGAAGGCATTGACCCTGAAAGAGTTTGATGCATTTGTGGCGATTATTTTCGATGCTGGGCTGACCAAATCTAACACCGAGCCTATAAAGGAGCTATGGGACTCAACTCATGCTCCAATATTCAAAGCTGGCTTCTCGCATGATAGTTTTATGTCTATAACAAAATTCATGCGCTTTGATAACGTGAATTCACAGCCGCACAGATTACTCGCCACCAAAACTGCCGCCATAGATGATATTTGGCTTATATTACAGGCAAATTTCGAAGCACCATATACTCCGTATAGTTTGGCGACCGTGGACGAGCAATTATTTCCCTATCGAGGCCGTACACGTTTCTCGCAATTTATTCCATCTAACCGGCCAAATATGGAATAAAAGTATGCCGGTTATGTGACTCGACGTCTTTCTACCCGGTCAAGGGTATAATTTATGGTGGAAAGGTGCCAGGTCAAGAACGCGAGAGAAGTCAAGGTAAAAAAATCGTGCTTCATCTGGTTGGAATATACCTTGGTGTCGGTCGTAACGTATATGCCGAAAAAAAAATTTTATCGTTGGAAGTGGTAACGTTATTAATGGTACAAAGAACTGCGTTTTTGGAACGGTGCGCACAAACAAACCATTCGTTTCACCTGAATTTTTGAAAAATGCTGCATGTCCTATGTTGAGCTCATTGTTCGGTTTCTACAATGGCAATGCTTCACTGTGTTCATATATGCCGAAAAGGAATAAATCAGTACTATTGCTGTCTGCGATACATTATACTTGTGAGGTAGATCATCTTAATAAGAAAAAGCCTATGGCTATTCTGGACTACAATTCCCATAAGTCGGGAATGGACGCACTGGACCAAATGCTTGGCCTTTATTCCTGCAAACATTCAACAAATCGTTGGCCGCTTGTTATGTTCTACAATATGATCGATATAGCTGCATTTGCTGCATTCATAATTTACGACGAAATGAAACCTCTTCAAAAATCGGGCAAGCGGCGGGCGTTTTTGCAATTGTTGACGAAACAATTGGCAGTGCCAAATATAGAAGAACGAGCCACCAATCCACGCACAATGTACTATCCTAAAATTCGGAATGCTACGGAAGCATTTGATATTGTGGTAAGTTGAAACAAACCACACACTAAAAAGAAATAATGTAATATTTTTCTTGTTGGTTTTTTTTTTTTACTTTTTCAGGTATTTGCGTGTATTGGGATTTTCGGGCTGGACGGTCAGGAGGCAAAACACCTCTTTAGTTTGCGAGAATTTTTTTTTGTCCTCCGACGTTTCGGCCGATGTCTCGAACCGTTCTCAAGGACACAGCCTAATTAAAACATCAATGTATCTATTGCTTAATATAAAAATTAAAAAACAAAGGCTACTTACGGATTAAACAACATTGTAAAAATATTAACAGATAACAAACAGCAAACATTAATTAAAACCCACAGTATAAAAAATAAATAAATAAATAAATACTTAAATGACAAAACATGGTAAAAGAAACTATAGGAGTTGTGGAAAGTTATCCAACCACTCGTCAAAAACAAATGGTGCTAGACGTAGCTTTATCATTTCCCAAAGCTCTCCAAATGCGCACAATAAATGTAATTGATATTGCCTGTATCCGGTTTTTTGTTCATGGTATTGGGAGTTTTCTGAATATATACTGCCTATATCAATAATCTTTTCTTGTAGTGTTTTTCGTGGTGTAGGATAGAGGCATTTCCAAAATCAGGAGCATGATTGGATAATGCACAGTGTGTAGTTAGCGCTGTTTTATTTTGGTTTCCGCTTTTTAAATCTGATTTGTGGTTAGAAATCCTGTTCTTAAGGAATTGCCCTGTTGTTCGTTATTTCTACCCTTGCAGGGTATTTTGTAAATTACGTCCGAACGTAATTCTTTGCGTGTCGAATCTTTTAGCTTAGTGAAACAATCACTTATTGTTTTGCGTGGCTTGAGGCCTAGTTTGATTGGGTGATCCTGGGGTTTAAGGATTTTTTGAAACCTTTCCGAAAACCCAGGGATATAAGTTGAGCCTTTAAATCTAAAAAACCTTTCGGATCCACCCACATTAACAGTTTCAACACTATGTATGCTATGCTGAAACACCAGCCCTCCTGTTATTGATTTGGGGAAGCCATTCTCGCTCAATATGTTCTTAATTTTTCTTATATTGGTTCTATGGAATTTTTCGTGGCTTAGCTTTAAAACTCTGGAAATAAAATTTTTGGCTGTGTTTATTTGCTGATGTTCAGGATGCAAAGACCTGTAATGCAAAAGTCTACCCGAAGATGTCGGTTTTTGGTGCCAGTCAGTTATTATTAGGTTTTTTTCCCAAATAGCTCAAACGTCTAAGTACGGTAGGGATCCCATACTCTCTTCTTCTACAGTGAACTGTAGTTTAGGGTGATAACTATTGAGAGTTTTAAGTATAGAAGGCAGATGTTGGTGGAGAACAGATCGTCAACATATTTGATAACTATCCGTGGCTTGTTTTCCACTTTATCAATAGAGACAGTTAATAAATCTTCCATTACAATGTCCGCCAGTATTGGAGATAGAGGACTTCCCATTGGTACAACGAACGTTTGTTTGTAAATATTTTTATTAAAAACGAAATAATTTGCTTCGGTTGTGCAGAAGCTAAGCATTTCCAAAAACTTTTACGTGGTATGTCTGTGTGAGTGCTAATAGAACTCCACTTATTTTCAATAATTTTGAGAACTAAGTTGACGGGAATGTTCGTGAATAAGGAAACCATTTTTTTCTGTTGTTTCAATTTTTAAATTATCCACTTTATCTTTAAATGCGATGGAATCGTATACGTTAAATGCAGATCTAGTAGTGACATTTTTCAATATGGATGCCAGATATTTAGACAGTTGGTATACTGGAGAATCGATTGAAGAAACGATTGGTCTAATTGGGCAGCCCGCTTTGTGAATTGTCGGCAAACCGTATAATTTGGGAGGAACTGCTTTATAAGTAGATAGCTTATATTTGTCTGAATCCGAAATTAATTGATGCAATTTGAGATATTTTATATGTTCATTGTTTTTACTTTGAATTTTGTTAGTCGGATCTATTCTTATTGGTCTGTAAGTATTCTTATCGGAGAGAATCGAATTTATTTTATCTAAATAATCGTTTTTCCACATCACCACGGTCACACTGCCTTTGTCTGCTGTTGTAATCACAACTCTCTTTCTGTGTTTAGTCAAAAATTTTATCGTATCGTCATATAATTTTAAAATTAATTTGTGATTTTGGTCTTATTTATTTCTACTTGAAAAGTCTGAAATTAAACTGCATAATTTCGCTCTGGAAATATCACGATTATTCTCGTCTGTAATAGATTCTAAACAAAATTCACCATCAGCAATCGCTTGGAATAGCGGGAAATCTTTATCGTCATATGGAAGCGAGAATTTTTTACCGAGTGATAACATCAGTTGTATATCAGCTGGAAATTCTATTGATGTGCGATTATCGAACCATGCTCTGTTTGTAGTCAGACCTAAATTATGTATAACTTTCTGTTTAAGGTTATTGAACTTTTTGTCATGTGAGAATGCTAGTTTGTGCCTGAATCGGCTCAAAACTGACATTTAAAAAAATGTTTTTAATTCCTTTAAATTAGCTAATTTTCGTGAATTAATACTGTATGATTTGAAGAGGTAACAAGTTTCGTTGTCATAGTGACATCTGATGTGGTCATAAGACTGCTGCATTATGTTGCCGGTATTGGCCCACCGGAATTGAAATTAGATATGAGTATAATGACCGTTTTCTTTAAATTTCCGTGTATTGGGATTTTCGGGCTGGACGGTCAAGATCATATCTAATTCCAATTCTGGTGGGCCAATACCGGCAACATAATGCAGCAGTCTTATATTCGATCTGTGTCTACAACCCAGGTAATTTCGTTCCATTTTAATCCTGATTACCGTCAAAGAAATAAAATCGAAAAAATACGGCTGAAATACCGCGAGCACCCAACTGAATGAACAGTTACATAATAGGAGTAAATTGTTTTTTTTGTAGAGGATCTGATTTTGACATTGCAGTGGCAAAATTATAACCATACACTGTGAATTAAAGAAGCGAACGTGATAAAACTATTATTGTGAATTTGACTTTGAATTCACTTCGTGCCCAAAGTAACAAGAGAAATATGCCATTCTGAACTGTCATTTCATTATCTGTCATCAGAACTATCAGCAGGAATTGCAATCTTAGACAATCAGATATAAGCAGTAAATTTATAGTCAATCAAACGATTTACTAAGATAGGTTGTGACTTTCAAAAGAGAAAACGAAGCAATAAAATTCCATTGGAGTATATACGTGGGGTACCAGAAAGCAAGGAGAACGAGTAAGAATTAAGACTATATCATTGAAATAATTATTACGAATTTTGTTTTCCTTTAATATTTTATACGTTAATAATTCCGTATATATTTCTTTTGAGAACTTTTACTTTCCATCTAATCAATTATTGAGATAAATATTCTTCCTTTTTACTATTAATAAACATGCCTAAAAATAAAAGAGTAGCGCGTAAAATGAAAGAAATCACAAGATTAAGTGAGCGGAGTTGGAGGATTTGCGTGAATCATTGCTCGACAAAGAATTGGAAATAAGACGCCGTGACGCAATTTTAAAAAAACATCAGGATGAACTTAGTAAAATCCGAGAAAACGAATTAACGTTCAGAGACCAAAAAATATCCCTGCTGAAAACAGAAATACAGCTTTTAAAACAAAATTTGTCACACAAATCAAGACCGATTTCCTTTGGTGAAACATCAGGATCATTACCTGAGTTTACTGGCAGTGATAGCTACCCTATAAATAAGAGGCTAGAGGATTTCGAAAACGTGGCTAGGCTCTTAAATTGGGAGCCGCTGGAGAAGCTAATTCATGGTAGAAAGCTTCTATCAGGCAAGGCTCAGTTAGCACTACCTTCCAGAACCAATATTCAATCATGGGACGATTTAGAAAAGTTTCTATTTGAAGAATTTGCGACGAATGAAGCAGTGCAGATATTCATAAGTAATTATCGAGGCGAAAGGAAACGAACAACGAATCTTATCAGGATTATTACCTGAAGATGCGGGAGATAGGTTCTAAAGGAGACATCGAAGAAAATGATGTGATTCAATACAGCATCTAAAAGCATCTGTGATTAACTCTTCTTCTCCCGGTGATAAAATTGAATTCCTTTGCGTCGAGATAGATACGGGTTTTGAGAAATGTGTGCTTATTAGTACTTACTGTCCTCCTAATTGCTTCAACATTGATGCAGCTACAGAGTTTAAAGAATCTATATCACCACGCATTTTACGTAGTCGCAATGTCGTTCTAGGTGGCGATATGAATGTGAACTCTCTCTGCGAAAACGCACTATCAGATAACTTACAATATCTTTTCCAAACTTTAAACCTTGAAAAAATCAATAATCAACTAACCTACTTTAATACATCAAACCCATCGCAGCTTGATTATATGCTCACAGTGGACTTCGACAAAGTTCAATTTCATAGTCAAATTAGTCCTCCTAGTGAATTCGACCATGACTTTCTTATTTTAAATTATAAGCTTAGATCGCAACCTTTGTCAAATGAACCAGTCAGTACTTATCGTGATTTTAAGCATGTTGATTATGTTGGCCTTCGTGCGGAGTGCCGGGGATTAACTTGGGATGCTATCCAACTCTATCGATCTGAAAGTCGACTCTTTCCTACAAATACTTACTAGGCTTTACAACAATTATGTTCCTATTCGATGCTTTCGTTTTAAGCCCTCCAAATGTCAATGGTTAACCAGTGAGATTCGTCATATTATGGCTGAAAGAGATTTTCTTTTTAGCCTATATAGACTGACGCGTTGTCCTGTGATGCTCTCCAGGTACAAAAAGGTCCGCAACAGAGTTAGAACTTTAACTCGATCCGCAAGGCGAGCCTATTACAAAGATAAATTAAATACCAATCTTCCTGCTAAGACCTTATTGAGGAATATTCGCAACCTGGGTGTATTCGGTCAGCAATTATCTGAGATAAATATTGATCCTGATGAGCTCAATAAATTTTTTGCATCAACCGCAGCTTCTTCATCTCAAGCACCTAGCGTCAGTCCCATGATAGAAGACTTCTCTGTTGATGGTTTTGCCTTTTGCTGCGTTGATGAAATTGAAGTGTTATCAGCATTACATGCAATTAAGTCAAATGCTGTTGGGTCGGATGAGTTGCCACCTAGATTCCTTAAATTAATTGTTCCGGAAATATTACGAGTTCTTACGCATATATTTAATCACTGTCTCACAACTTCACAGTTTCCTGCCCGTTGGAAGCGGGCTCTTGTTGTTCCAATTCCAAAGAAGTTTTCCGCCTTACATATGGGAGACTTTCGTCCAATTAGTCTGCTTTGCTTTCTAGGTAAAATCCTTGAAAAGCTGATTTATTTGCAAATTATGAATTATATAAACAGTAATTCTATGTTATCTACTTTTCAATCAGGGTTCCGTGTTCCTCACATAGTTGTGAGACTGCATTATTGAAGGTAACTTCTGATATACACGAGTCCCTTGATGAAGACTGTCTTACATTACTCGTCCTGCTCGACTTTAGCAAAGCTTTTGACTCCATAAATCATTCAAATTTAATAACAAAACTATCAAGTCAATTCTTATTCTCTTCGTTTGCTATTAAGCTGATAAATAACTTTTTGCAAGGACGTAGTCAAATTGTTCGAATCAAGAATAACTATTCCAGGCCTGAGTTCCTTAGCTGCGGCGTACCCCAGGGATCCATACTGGGGCCTCTACTGTTCTGTTCATATATTAATGATCTTCCTGACGTAGTGCTGGATGCCTCTGTACAATTCTATGCGGATGACGTGCAAATTTATCTCAGCAGACCAATAGGATTAATGGAGGACTGTGTATGTCGACTTAATGACGATCTCCAACGTATTCATGAGTGGTCATTACATAATAGTTTAGCACTTAATCCAACTAAATCAAACTGCCTAGCAATTTACAGAAATGGCATTGACTCAAGTATGCTTCCTCCCATTCTATTAAACAGGGTAACACTTCCTTATAGGGACTCTGTCGTGAATTTGGGTGTTGAACTTAATTCGAAGTTCTCGTGTTGTAATCACATTAAAAGGACATTAGGGAAGATATATGGCTGTTTGAGACTACTTTGGCTCAACTCTAGTATCCTCTCGCTTAGTCTGCGTCAGCGGTTAGTTAAAACATTAGTTATTCCACATTTCACATTTGCCAGCATAATCTTTCCAGTTCTTGACTCAGTCTGCCGGAGAAAAATACTCGTAGCATTCAATAATGTGATTAGATATATTTACAAATTGCCTAGAAGTAGCCACATCTCATTGTATGCAAGCTCTCTTTTGGATTGCAATTTAGAGACTCATTTCACTTTTCGCAGCCTGAAATTTCTGCACAAGCTTATTTTTCTTAAACAACCAGTATACCTATTTGAGAGGCTACAGTTCCTGCAATCGACCAGACATGTAAGCCTTTTGATTCCTCGATGCAGGAGTCAATATGGTGAGCGCTCTTTCTTCGTTCAGTGTGCTCGGAGGTGGAATCAGCTTCCAAGCAATATTCAGCGCACGGCTTCCAACAGAAACTTCTGTAGGCTCATTAAACATGCAAAACTTTCTATTTAATAATGGTGACGCACATTTGGGGTCTTTGTGTTTTTTTCTATCTTTTTTCTCTCTTGTACGCTATTTTTAGTTTTAGTCTATAGTTTCTACTATTATTTTCTTTACTTTATTTTTATTACTTCCACTATCAAATCTTTTGTGTTTTCTCTATTTTACATTGCTTAGTTCGTAGTTTTATTGTAGTAACGATAAATTTAATTTAACCACTGCACTTTGTACATTTCAAGATAGCATATGTATCTTTGTACCTAACCAAATAAAGAATTATTATTATTATTAAAAAAAAAATACATCATTTATGGGATATATGATCCCACGCCAAACAAAGTTTTGTTATACGGTACCACAACCTACTCGGATTTTAAAAACAAGTTTAAGCAAAGTGAATGAAAGATGTTTCAATTGCGGTCGCCCAGGCCATAAAGCGAATAATTGCCCTTCGAAGTCCCTGGGTCTGAAATGTTTCCATTGCAATAATCGTGGGCATAAAGCAGTAGATTGACCGACGAAAAAACTTAAGCAGGGTAGCAATACAGTCAGCATTGGTAAAGGAACAGGCTTATATAAAGTTATCGAACTAGATGGTCATAAGGTAACAGCCCTTATTGATACTGGCAGTGACATCACATTGATTCGACAAGACTAGTACATTAAGATACGATCGCCGCAAATCGTGCATAATTCTTCCAAAGCTTTTCAAACTTTAGGTTACTTTAATTCCATTATTATGCTGGATGGTGATTCGTTTTCAGCGACAGTCCATGTAGTTCCCGAAAGCATGACACAAATTAAATTGATCGTGGGTAACGATATTCTGCGAGGAACTCAAATTACAGTCATACAAGACATTGTTAGCGTACGGAAGCTAAACATCGATCTCGCCTCTTGCTTTACTCTAGGTGAGACTGATATTGAAGGTCCGAAAATCGGTAGTGCTCATCATACAGCTGAAGTACTAAGTATCACAGAGAATTATAACCCTTCCAAGACGAAAACCGTTAATGTTAAACTGAACATTGTGCTTAAAAATGAAACTCCTATTTGTCAATATCCACGAAGACTACCATCAAGCGAAAAAGAAATTGTAGATGAGCAAATTTCAAAGTGGCTCGAAGACGGAATCATCAGGCCAAGTGAATCAGTCCAATTGTTTTAGCGAATAAAAAGGATGGGTCTAAGCGACTATGCGTCGATTACCGTCGATTGAATATGGAGATGGTTAAGGATAGATACCCCCTACCCTTAATAGAAGATCAAATCCATCAGCATTACAATGCCAAGATATTCACAACACCGGACCTGGCCAATGGCTTCTTTCATGTTCCTGTAGCTGAAAATAGTGTATAATAAACCGCATTTGTAACTCCTTCTGGGCATTGTGAGTTTCTGCGAGTACCTTTTGGTCTATGCAATGCACCAGCCGTTTTCCATTGGTTTATCAACAATATATTTCGAGAGCTAACGTTGAAGAAATATGTGCTGGTATACATGGACCACCATGATTGTCCCTGGAAAGGATGAAGAAGAATACCTTAGTCGGTTGGGCGAGGTTCTACTATTAGCTTCGGAGTTTGGATTGAAGATCAACTAGAAGAAATGTCAGTTTTTGCGTGAGACTATCGAATATCTAGGCTAGGAAATATATGGAGGCCAGATAAAACCATCCGCCGCGAAAGTAGCTGCAGTAAAATCATTTCCGATTCCCAGAAATGTCAAGAGTGTGTAAAGTTTTCTTGGTCTTACCGGTTATTTCAGGAAGTTTATACAAGGTTACTCGAACACTGCGAAGCCTCTACGTGACATGTTACGAGGGACGAAGGAATACCGTTGGGAGCAACGAGAGAATAAAGCATTTGAAAAGTTAAAATCAGTTCTTATCACTTCCCCAGTATTAAATATATTCCGACCGGGAGCAGAGACTGAGTTACATACCGTTGCTTCAAAACTAGGTTTTGGTACCGTTCTGTTACAGCGAAACACAGACGATATGCGCTTCCATCCCGTATACTATTTTTGCAAAAAAACAACACCCGTTCAAGAGCGATATAGCAGCTACGAGCTTGAAGTGCTAGCAATTATTGCGGCGTTAAAAAATTGTGTGCGTACCTGGTTGGTATCAAGTTTAAAAGAGTAACTGACTGCGCGGCATTTAAAGCTACAATGCGGAAAAAGGAGCTGGCACCAAGGATTGCTGGATGGGCCTTACTACTGGAAGATTATGATTATACTATAGAGCATAGAAGTGGAAACAACATGAAACATTCAGATGCCTTGAGCCGGCATCCTGTGGTAATGACAATCACATCTAACCTGTTACACTCGGTTCAAACGGCTCAGTTAAAAGACGAGAAACTGAAAATGATAATGAATTTATTGGAAAAAGAAGCTTATACGGACTATTTTACGGAAGCAGGTGTTTTATATAAATTAGGACCATGTGGAGAAAAGCAGATGTGTGTTCCAGCATCTATGCAACCCGAGATAATTAGAAGAGTACACGAGCAAAGCCATTTTTCATCACAGAAAATTATGGAAATTATTCAGAAGGAATACTTCATCCCACATCTCCGCAGAAAGGCCGAACAATGTCGACTGAACTGTATAGAGTGTATTTTAGCAGAACGGAACGGGGGAAAACCAGAAGGTTTTTACATGCAATTCCTAAAGGAGAGCAACCACAAGACGCACTTGGGACCACTAACGATTACAAAAAAGCAGTATCGATTTTTTTTTGTAATAGACGCTTTTACTAAATTCGCCTGGCTTTACCGATGCAAGTCGACAGGAACAGAGGAGGTAATCCAGAAACTGGAAATCCAGAAAGCACTTCTTGGAAACCCTAAAAGATAATTTGTGATCGAGCTACTAGCTACACTTCGAAATCATTCAAAGATTACTGCGATAAAGAGAAAATTACACAAATTTTTAGTACAACCGGTGTTCCTAGAAGTAAGGGCCAGACAGATAGGCTTAACAGAATTATTATACCAATGTTGACTAAGTTTTCCATAGACAACCCTCCACTGTGGTACACAAACGTCACAAAAGCGCAAATGTTTATTAATTCTTCGTGGCAGAGAAGCACAGCCAGCAATCCTTTTGAGCTGATGTTCGGCATACCTATGAAAAAGTCAGAAGTTATACGTTTGATGGAGCTTGTAGAAGAGGCACTTGAAGAAGTTTTGATACAGAGCCCACAGTGAGATGCGTATCCAAGCAGCTGCAAAGATCCAACAGATGCAGGACGAAAACCGAAAACAATACAATAAAAATCGTAAGCCCGCCTTATCCTGCATCCCAGGCGACCTAGTCGCCATTAAGCGAACGCAATTCGGTCCAAATTTAAAAATCTTCTCAAAATTTCTAGGTCCCCTATATGGCGACCCAAGCGAAGGGTAACGAGCCTTATGAGGTTGTAAATCTGGGTGAACAGGAAGGCCCACATAACACTTGCAGCAGCACAGATTTTATGAAACCTTGGAAAACACAATACAGTTATACTAATGAGGTCGACAGCGAGGATGAAATCGACAGCGGGAAGCGATCGACAGCGATGAAGATCGAGACGGTAAAGACCGAAAGGACGATCGACGCTCTCCATCCAGAGACACTACACGACGCGGTCAGCCAAGCGACTGCAAATAATCATAAACTATTCTACTTCCACCACCGAAACCAAAGAAAAGTGACGATGATAAGAATGGGGTATACGAGGCAAAGACACCTACATGTCCAGATCATTCCGCATAACAACGAAAGCAATGTAAATTTCTCGAAATTAAGAGTACATACTACGACGAATATACGATGCAATTAAAGACGTAAACGACGAGAGCTAATGTACATAATGTACATACGATGAGTGATAAAGCGACGACGAGTAAACCATGACGACGAGAATATTTGCAAAGTGAAATCTACGTAGCATGTTCGAGGCGAATATGTTCCGGGATGGTCGAGTTGTAGTATCTTAGTATCTGACATCGCGCATAGCCGAATGTAGACAGTCGTACCAGCTTAAATCCCCGTATATTAATAAAACCAATATGGCAGTACAACGCACAAGACGGAACAGAGAAAAGACGACGTCCATTTTTCTCTTCTTCTGAATTGACGACTGGCGGAGACAGACATTTGTAAAAGCTCTTCAATAAAGTTAAAATGTAAAGTTATTGACCTCAGGTATTTTTTATTTCAATAACAAGAATCCCACATGTATAATATTTTTTCATTAGTTTTACGGTCTATCTGGCAAAACAAATAAAGGAAAATACTTCTTTTTTTGACATTCCACTCATATTTTATGCCTCATATGGTCTATACATATAAAGGAAATTTATATAACTATAAGGTACCCACGCAAAATCATGCATACTTATAATCCAGGTCTCCGCAAAAAGAAAAACTTTCCAGCAACTATGCGACTGATGAAAAAGGGAGTGCTTGCGTGCTTTTATTTAGTTTTTTAAGTAAATAATCAAGTGAGTAATTCGAATATTGTTAGTCAGTGAAAAATCTCAAAACAAACAGTGGCTAGTGTTATATTTCCAAAACACATGCATCGAGTTTTCAAAAAGTATTTCTAACCTAACTAAAGGTAGAAGCCAAAACCACGTGGTAGGCATGAAAACATGCTGTCGCAAAAGCAGTCCTACTATTAGCCCTAGTCTTTGCTAGATAGTATTCTGCATCTAGGACAAATCTTCTAAAATTGAGCTGCTCCGAAATTAGTAGACTTGTCTTATTCACTACCACCACTACCATAATCTAGATGGCTACATAAACATACGTAAAATTGGGACAAATTGAAGAAATGGATTATTGTTATTTTTTTTTTAATTCTAACCAAAAATTTACACTAACGTTGAGTGAGCTTTATCAATAAGATTGTTTTTTTCTAAACTTAAAATATAGGGAAAAACATTGTTACGCATGAATTAAAATTCTTCCAGCCCAGTTATTTATATAAAAGTTATTCTATTTTTTTGTGTTACCTTGCGATGTACTAGCCCATATTATATGAGTTTATTTTGAGTATTACTGGGCCTTGCCGCTAAACCAGGATCGGCGTAATGCTGGGCTCTCACTACATACATATATACAGCAATTGTGAGAGTGACGAAAAAATGTTCAGTTTTCCTGTTATATATGACTCAAAACCTACTAAGCTTTAGAAACCTAGTAGAGCAGGGGGTGGTATTTTTCACACAGGTTAGGATATTTCTTTATAACCACATCACTAAAAATATTTTTTTAATCCTTGAAAGTAGGTCCTCAAAGAAAAGAAGTTTTGCTTTTAGGGCACCCACCCATTAAAAATATTTATAATCTTTGACCAACGCAATGTGTGCATGTCATAAAGACCTAACATTTTGCCAAACTTAAAACTCCTACGTCACGTCCTTTTTGAGAAAACGGCTGCGACTGACAGACGGAAGGACGCACGAGCGATTTTATAAGGGTTCCGGTATTATCTTTTATGGTATGGAACTCTGAAAAGGCTCGATTGCGTAAAAATGCATTAAAGAGATGATTTTTAAGACAAATCCTTTTGTTTCATTAATTCCAAAACCACGCGAAATAAAGTTTTGGTCGTTTTTTTTGTAGAACTTTACTGATACCGTATGACAATAACTTTCCAGAACACCCCACAGGTCAATTTACTACAACAACTGAAAAAGCATATACATCATGTTCTAAGCAAAGTTGCTGTTTTTTCGTCGTTTTTTTTAAATCGAATATGAGATGGGAGCTATCATATGCCCAATAGATGGCGCTTTTCTAACTTATATTATGGTCATTCTAATTTCTTCATATGATCAACAATTTTGTTTTGAAATACTGAATTTTACTACATTCTACCATTTTCATAACGTGTCATATGCATAATTTTGTAAAGCTTATGGTTTTGCGTCGTATGCTAAAAATTCTCTAGCAAAACTGCATATATAAAAAAGTGTATATAAAATAATATCTCAAAAAGTAAGCCGAGTGGAACTGAAATTCTTTGCGAATCCATATAGCTAAAGTTTAGAATCACAAAATGAAATTTGAAAAAAAAAAATCCGCTAATGGTCGATACTGTTCCAAAAGTCGAATATTTTAGAAATTATTAATAAAACTCTTTCCTTCAATATGAGATCTCAATGATTTAAATATGTGCAATTAGTCCACAGATGAAATTTGTTTTTCTTTTTTTTAATACGCCTTTGGCCCATATTAAATTAAATTTATCTAAATTTTACCCCCTCATAAAAGGTGGGGTAGGAGAGTAGTCATGTGGTAAAATAAAAAAATTTTAGGTGGAATATTTTTTATCCTTGAAATTTTTATTGAAATTGGAGGGAGTTGGTTTGTCAAATAGTTTTTGTTTTTTTTCTTTTCATTGTAATCAGTTTATGCCAATTTCGGAATAAATAGAGTCCTTTTAAAACCCATAACACATTTATTACGAATATCCTAATATCAAGAAAATGTTTAAAAAGTTTAGTTGTTTTGGCGGAAACTTTTATACCAGTCTACCACTGTTTTTTAAATGAGTTTTTACCGCCATAAACGTAGGATAAATTGTCATTTTGAGGTTTAAATTGTAAGGTGTTAACTCATTAATCTAAAATCAATTCTTTGTTGTGCTATTTCTTCCAGGAAGTATGATTGTATTGTATGGTATGATTGTATTTACTGGAAAACAGCAGCGGATAAAACAAGTGTGTTCATATCCATACTAGAAAAATTGTGGCGTGCTTTTAATGTGCCATGAAAAACCCAATTCCTTGTATTCTGTACTTAATCTCTCGTACAAAGTCAATCCCAGATCAAAAAAAAAACACACTCAAAAATATCTATTGTAAGCCAATTTAGCAATTTTATAAATTGAAATGCAAACGAATACAAAAGAATTTCGAATAGCTGCATAGTTTCCATTCAATCAGGGAATATTATTCAAATCCTTTTCAAAGCTATGATCCTATCCATCTAAAATAGATGCTATATATTCTCATGTAGAAAATTATTCGGAGTACAAGATTCAGAGCGAATTCATTTTATTTCCCACCACTTTGACCTAAACAAATCTGAAGAATATGTAATAAAACAAGAAGGATGGGGGAAGGCTTTACCTACGTTTGCAGTGAAAATAAAAGGTATACACCAAGACCACAATCTGAAGGTATTGTTCTAAACAAGAAACAAATGTTTTCCAAAAATAAAGGAGAAATAAAGTACTTATATCGATCAGGAATATGAAAAATTTATGCCACAAAAAATTTTATACAAATATAAAAGTAAATCCTTGTTGTGTATCTACTTGTCGAATTCATAGCGCATTTTAACATTGAAGGTGAAACAGCTCCACGGAACTCCCCCAAATATTTATCTAATTAAATTTTATTACACGATGATTCTTTATTTAACTACGAATGAATGTTTTCAAGGATTGTATTTTGGGATTTTGTTGTTGAGCACGTCTACAAGGAATCAAATGGATATACAAATTTTGAGTTTTGTCTTTGCTGGCTTATGTGTTACCTTCCCCTGCCCAGTGAAGAGAGTGTTTTGTATGATATTTATATTTTCTATACATGAGATGGATGTTGCTTGTTGGTCAGATATAATAATAATATTTATTCATGAGAAGTACGCCAGAATTGCATCTTATATTATACAAAAAGGAAACTCGGTTGACAAATGTATGAAACTACAGTTAGCTATACTATAATTCATTGTTAATTAATATAATTTAGTCCATTTTAATTCAATTTATGTATTAAGAGAAAGGAAATGAAAGGCCATATAACAGAAAGAAAAAGAATTATTTCACCGAAATAAGAAACAAAAAAAAAAAAGCAAAAAGAAAATGCAATTAGTGATTACATGCATTTTGAGAAATCTTATGAAAGCTACCCCCACTCTAATCTTCCTAACTCTATGTGAAAGGTATTCCAAATACATGGGATTTGAACGACGAAAGAGCTGTCGAGTATTGTTTTATTACACCGCATTAACAGTAATTTATTGTGTCTAGTTGATTGGAGAAATCGTATTCGACAGTACAGATACTCGGGCTCCCTTGTTTTTATTAGCTCATAGAAAAATAACTACCCTCCACTTTATGTATAAATCAATTGGACATCCCAATAAGTTCAATTTGTACGAACTGACGTGATCAAAATGAAGCAGTCCATAAATAAACCTAGTAGAGTCGTCGGACGTAACTTCAATTTGTCTAGTACAAAGTGCGTCAAGTTCGGGGAAAAGTATACTTCCATATGTAAAATACGATAACAGAAGAGCTTTAACTAATTTTGAGCTAAGGTTAGGTGATAATATACTAGCGTAGAGCCAGAGCTGCAGCACTTCATTTACCTGTCTAAGCGAACTCCACATTCCACAGCGTCAACATCTGACGCAAAAACCATCATCATTGGATGCTACTAATAGCAGAACAAGTGGCAGGGTATCAGCTTCTTATATTATGCGGACAGCTAGGGGTTCAACTTAGATGAATATATACTTTAATGAGCCCTTAGAATGCTTCAGTTAATTAATTACTGACAGTATTGTGGAGGAGGTAACAAAATGGACCAAGGTTGCAGTCCAGCTGAAGATTCAAAGGCCTGATGTAAAAGCAACTTGCGAAGAGCTTCGAGCTCTTTTCGGAATACTGACATTAACAGCTACTATGAAGGACTTGACCACAGAGCAGCTATTTGATTCAGGAAACAGTTATTTTGCTGCCATGAGTTGAGAGAGATTCGCTAAGGTGTTTGCGAATGGACGACAAATTTTTGCTACCAGATCTAAGGGCTACTGACACATTTGTACCAATTAGAAAAATATGGGAGATCTTCATAAACGCCTGCTGATCAAATTACATCCCTGGACCATATGTAACCATCGACGGACAGCTTTTGGATTTCCGGGGTCGGTAAACTTTTCAAATCTACATTCCATAAAACCCAATAAATATGCACTAAAAATTGTAATGGCATGTGACAGCGCCACACGATACATGATTGATGCAATGCCACATCTAGGAAAATGCATTCAAACCAATAGCTTGCCACTTCACGAAGATTGTGTACGTGGATAGACAACGCTAGGGGCCCATATATGGGAAAGATTATATATATATGTATAGATTTTCAATAAGCTAACCATGTCTAGAAATATGGTTGGCTTATCTCTCAAAACCTCACACATTTCATTTCTATTCCCGCGACACATTTTGCCTTCAGCAAGATTTCTCAGTAAAAATATTTAATTTAAAAAAAACACTAAAACAAAAGGCAGATCTTACCTTCAGTACGATTTGTCATGAAAAGTACAATATGTATGTACATACGTACATACATATTATGAACACAAGCTTTCGTGATAAGAAATGCGCGCCGCGAAAATACATTACATGTATACGCGCGCCGCAATTTCAAGCGACGGGACGGTGACAGATGTTTACAAAAAGACCAAATTACATTTTTTCCAGCCACCGTTCATCGAATAATATTCTAGACTTGTTTAATCAAGTTCAGAACAAATGAAAATTTTTCTCAGGGTGGAAATGCACACTATGCATTTTCTACCCTGAACGAGGATGATAGAAAAGAAAAAAAAATTCAAGAAGACTTGGTTCGCGGTACAAAAGATTGAGTGTCATCCAAATTTTACGAAGAAGAAAAAAAAAACACGTTTATCAGTACGTATTAGCCTATTGGGCTCATAAGTAGAATTGCTCTACTAAATAGTGAGATTTAGTTCTGAGGGAAACAAAAATAAGCCGAAGTTATAACTGTACGATTGAGTAGTGTGCCTAAATGTTAAGGAAAGAGCTGAAGGAAGAAGAAAAGTTAAGTAAAAATAGTCAAGTGTATAATAGAAAGTTTGATAATTGATAAATAAAAGGAATGTACACAGTACAAGAGTGTTTTTGAATATTGATACCTAGTCCCGCCGAAGGTATGTAACGAAATTGGCGCAGTTGGTTGGATAGTGGCAGCCAGTTTTTCAAAGTCAAAGAAAAAGACAAGAGCTTAAAAATCCGCCATCCTGCGAACATCAGGGGGTTAATTAGATTAGACCAGTTTGTTAAAACGCAGCTGGAAGATTTAACAAAGAATGCAGAAAGACTGGTATAAATAACCCGTGTATGTGCCAATATCTTCTGACTATGACAGACGGCACTGTGGATGACCTCGTACAAAGAGCGCTTGACATGGAGCGTCTCCAGCAAAGTGATCTATTCTTGCAACCTCCAGGACAATATCAAACCAATATGATGCTGAATACATTGCCAAATTCTGCTAGTGCGAGCGCACCAAATAACGCACAATTAAATCAAAGTAGTTCTCTAACAAACCAAAATGTATATAATCCTGTCATCAAATCATCTCCTAGGATCCCCGAAAAGCAATACGCCCATTAATCCAAGCAGTCATATACCAACGTCAGAGTTCACACAGGCAGCAGCACAGCATATATGTATTAAACAGGTACCAAGTTCCCCAAATAGAAATTATAATGTAAATAATAAAAATGCCTATTTAAATAAAATCAGTTGTAGTTTTTGTAATCTGAGAGGCCACACATAGCTGATTGCCTCAAAGGACTACAGGAGAAATAATAGCGGCACCCAAAGACAACACACCAATAGTGGACAACCAAATCAACGATCTAGAGACCCACAAGGCCCCAATAACTCAAGAGTCTATAATGTGCGCAAAAAATACGAATTTTGTGGCCAAATTGGCCATGCAGTGAATAACTACCAACAATAGCGTAAATGGGAAGCCCGGAGTCAGGGAAAGGACGTACAGTCGACCCAAAACCCCCCCCGGCTTGACTATAAATCTCCAATCTAATAAAATAGGGTCCCCTCATCAGCCGATTGTAGTGTCGCTAGAGTAAAGCTTCCTTTAGACAGGCCTGAACGGCCAAACTAAATTAGTAGTAGACACAGGCGCTGAGAGTAGTATTATTAAGAAAAGGTCAATAAAAGACCAAAACAATTAACCACAATGAGGCATGTGCACTTCAGACCCCATTTGGTAAAGCAAAGACGGTGGAAAATGTCCAACCAAGCTTCGTTTTCAAAAAAAAAAAATTCCCTGCAAGTATAAAGTCGGAAAAAACTTGCCTGGCCTTTCCGATGATGGACTTTTGGGAAATGATGTCCTAGCGACCAACTGTAACGTTGAGGCTCCAAATAAGGTACTAAGGTTTCCTCGCACGAAAACTAATCCGGATGAATTTGCCTTACCATTAGAGTTTGGAACGGACAGGCTACATTCTGAGAAAGCAATCGAAGTAAGAATACTTCCAGAAGAGGTAGAGTCTAAACTGGCTGAACTATCCACATGCAGTGTCTTAAAGGCTTCTCGAATGAGGAAAGCTAGCTGCCAAGCTCCAAAATAGCTCCAGAAATGGGAAATGAGCTGTATGGGCGAACAAGAGACCGACGAAATCAAGCAGCATTTGGTTACCTTTAAGGAACCAATCTGCATACCTGCGCGCTCTCAAATTGTTGCCCCAGTCCCGTCAAAACTCACTCTGTTTATCCCTAGAGATAAGCGATGGAGTCTTCTTGTCAAATAGTTTGCTGTCATCTGGAGAAGAATTATTGCTAGCTAGTATTCTGAACGCCAACCGTAGTCAAGCAGTCATACACAGTTTAAAATTATAACTGCACCCAATAAACGACTAAATCCATAGTCCCATTAACAGATGCTAAGTACCACAAAAGAGCGCACAGTCCCATTACAAATATAAAGACAATATCAAACATCAAACGAAAAGGAATTGAGTGTCTAAGGCCCACCAAAAGGTGCATATGGCTCTTCCGTCAAAATCCCGAGGCATAAGTCATTTCTAAATAAACCAAGGCCATATAAGAACGGTAGCTAGTCTCTAAAGCCTATATTAAAGGTACATATTCCTCCACCGTCACACAGCACATAGAATGCTACAAAGTCAAAACTCACTAGCATAGACGCGCATGAATATCCCACACAACCTAAGACAAACACCACACAGGTCTACCAAACTCAGCCATCGACAAAGCCGGAAGCTATTGCCATGCAACATGCCAAATACAACTAAATAAAGCCTCAAAAGGAATCAAATAAACCCTATATACTTACAGGTAAACAATTAAAGAGGAAGAGTAAGTCAAACAAAGGTTCAGCAGAAAAAGGAGCAACCCTACAACATGTACGCTTTTTATACCCGGATTGTGAGACTCCGGACGACCCAAAACAGTACTCTCTCATTTCTAGGCTAGATGAAGAGCTCAGCCTGAAGCCTAATTTAACCGCGGAAGAAAAAATTGCGATATCAAAACCTCTGCGAAGAGTAAAACGATATCTTCTTCCTCAAAGCTGACAAGCTCACTTATGCAAATACGATAACACATAACATTCCATTGGTGCAAGATCAAGCACCAATCAATCAAAAATTGTACCGCCTTACCTAAAACGCAGCGGAAAGTAATTAATGAGCAGCTAAAAGAAATGCTAGACAGCGGGCTAGTCCAGTCTAGTAAAAGCCCTTGCAATTAACCTTTACTAGTTGTCCACAAGAAGGCGGCACCTGACGGTGGAAAAAGGTGGCGTGTCGTTGTCGACTTTCGTAAGTTAAACGAGAAGACAATAGGAGACGCACTTCCGCTATCCGAATCGAGGATATTCTTGACCAATTAGGTCTTGCAACACACTCGATTTAACCAACGGCTATCACCAAGTTCTTGTCGACAAAAAAGATCGACATAAGACTGCTTTCAGCACAAGTTATGGGCACTACGAGTTCAAGCGTATGCCATTCGGGCTCAAAGGAGCCCCCTCCACATTTAAGCGCCTAATGAATTTCGTCTTAGCACGCTTACAAGGTCTCAAATGTTTTGTTTACCTAGATGATATTGTCATCTATCGTAAAAATTTAAACGACCACAACGAAAAGTTGAGGAAAGTCTTCGACAAGCTGAGAGAGCAACTTGAAACTGCAGCCCGAAAAGTGCCAGTTTCTCAGGCGAGAAGTTGTTTACCTAGGACATAAATGTTCTAGTGAAGGAGCCCTACCAGGCCCAAGTAAGACGGCCTGCGTCCAAACTTTTCCTGTTCCAAGAACAGTAAGGCAAGTTCAATCATTTTTGGGACTTTCCAATTATTATAGAAAATTTATTCCAGACTTCTCCAAATTGTAAGTCCAATCACGAATTTACTCCGAAAGAATGTAAGATTCACTTGGACAGAGAAATGCCAAGAGGGATTTTAAAGCATCAAGAATGCTTTTATTTCTCCATCTCTATTAATTTATCCCGATTTTTCAAAATCGATTAATCTAACCACAGACGCAAGTAAAGAATCCCTAGGAGCTGTTCTTTCTCAAGGAGAAGTCGAAAAGGACCAGACCATTGCCTATGCAAGCCGCACTTTAAATAAAGCTGAAATAAACTACTCTACTATAGAGAAATATTTATTGGCTATTGTCTGGGCAACAAAGAACTTCAGGTGCTACCTTCAAGGTAGGAAATTCACAGTCTATACTGACCATAAACCTCTCAAAGGTGTCTTAAATGTGAAAGACCTCACTTCCCGGTTGGTGAGATTTCATCACAAATTATCCCAATTCGATTACAACAACGAATATAAGCCAGGGAAGTACAACAATAATGCAGATGCACTAAGTCGCATCCCCCAAGCATTAAAAGAAGATAGATTAGGCAATACCTTAACGGTAAAAGCCCTAGTCCACCACACGATGGACTCAAATGTGGAGGAAGATAATTCCCCAAATTACAGAAGAAATAAAAGCAAACCCGCTCATTGTTTCATCGAGACTCGCGCTCAAAAGCAAAAGGCTCAAGAGACCACAAATAGCTCCACCGTGGAGACAGAAGAGCACACGGAAGCGGATCAAAACGAATTTCAGACCCCAGAGGCAGACGTACAGAACCCAGCATCGTTTGACCAAAATGTAAATACAGGTAAGACAGCCGAAGTAATAACGAGCCCCACAGAGATCCAAACAATCTTAAAAGATTATCATGATTCTCCTTTCGGTGGACATCAAGGTTTAATAAAAACTTACAAACGTATAAGACGCAAGTATTGGTGGCGACACATCCTTAGCGACATTTAAAAATATATTAAAAAGTGCCCAAAGTTGCAGACGATGAAAGCATCTCCACAATATAAAATGACAATGGCTATCACGGACATCGCAGAATAGCCTCTCGACAAAGTGCACCTCGGTATTGTACTGTAGCGTATACCCATATACGCTACTTTTGTTTGGCTTCTCTTCGACTGTAGAGAAACCCCGTTGATTTCCCAGAGGTACCTAGAAAGGGGATAAAACAGTCATTTTCGAGAAGTAGCCCTATGCTACTTCTCCATATTACAAATTCCTGAAAAAAAAGAAAATTTTAAATACCTACTAGAAGTAGCCGTATGCTACTTCTCCACATTATAAATTCCTGAAAATTTAAAATTTAGATATTTTTTCGAGAAGTAGCTCTATGCTACTTCTCCATATTACAAAATTCCTGAAAAAAGATAAAATTTATATATTTTCAAGAAGTAGCCCTATGCCACTTCTCCATAGTACAAAAATTCCTGAAAAAAAAACATATCCATCCATACCCGCATACAAGTCCAGGTCTAGAAGAAACAACAACAACAGCAGAATATTTTTCAGTCGAAAAGTTCTAAAATGTGTAAAATGAGCACAAAATACAATTTTTCGTTTAAAACTTAACGCTAGTCAACCACATCAAAGCGACGAAAACGGCAATTCGCCTAGCTGTAACAGATCGCGTGATGCCATCATGCAACGTGTTGCAGCAGGCTTGAAAAAAGAAAAAAAAATCTGAGAAGAAAAAGGCACTCGCTCGACGGTGGCTGAGTGAAGAACGATGGAATGTAGGGAGACTGCTGGTAGTCGGAGAGTTGTTTGTTGGCTTTGAACGAGAACGGTCGCATAAAAATTGAGTCGTGATTCCTCTTTATTTAAAATCAGTCTTTAGAGTTTTTTTTTGCTTTTGTGAACTGAAAGAAAAAGTTTAGTTGATTCAATCTGGTCGTGAATTTTATTAGTTGGATTACCTACCTGTGCGACAGTGATTTTCCTAAAGATCATTCTCATAGAGAACTGAAAGAAAAATTTTAGTATTAATGTTGCACATTCATAAATTGTGTTAATTAGAATATTTACCTGTGCGACCGTGATTTTCCTAAAGATCTTTCTCATAATGAACTGAAAGAAAAATTTTAGTATTAATGTTGCGCATTCATAAATTGTGTTAGTTAGAATATTTACCTGTGCGACCGTGAATTTCCTAAAGATCTTTCTCATAGTGAGCTGAATGAAAAATTTTAGTATTAATGTTGCGCATTCATAAATTTTATTAATTGGAATACTTACCTGTGCGACAGTGATTTCTCATATAGATCTTTCTAATAGTGAACTGAAAGAAAAATTTGGTATTAATGCTGCGCATTTATAAGTTATAGTATTTGAAATATTTACCTGTGCGAAGGTGATTTTTCACATAGATCTTTCTAATAGTGAACTGAAAGAAAATGTTGGTAGTAATGTTGCGCATTCATAAATTTTATTAATTGGAATACTTACCTGTGCGACAGTGATTTTTCCTATAGATCATCCTATTAGTGAACTGAAAAGAAAATTTTGATTGATTCATTCTGTGCAGTCGTAATTTGTATTAATTAGAATATTTACCTGCGAAAGTGATTTTCATGTAGATCCCTCGATTGGTGAACTGAAAAGAAAATTTTGGTTTATTAGTGCTGTGCACTCATAATTTGTATTAAATGGAATATTTACCTGTGCGACAGTGATTTTCCTAAAGATCCTTCTACTGGTGAACTGAAAGAAAATTTTAGTATTAATGCTGTGCACATAATAATTTGCATTATTTGAAATATTTACCTGTGCGACGGTGAGTCTTATACACCATAGTAGTGGCAAACCTGAGAGAAAATTTTTAAGAAAAGTTTCCTTGTACGTAACAAAGATCATTTTGAAAATTTTTCCTGCGTGACGGCAAGTTAGATTTATACCGGCGAGGAAGTATCCCTCTGGCAGAAACTACGGCAAAACTTTTCGCTCTTACATATCCGAAGGAGCAGGGAAGCGAGGAGGTGAACTCAGACTTCAACGTAGTCCTGAAGCAGCTAGCAGTTAGTTGGAAAACCAGTGTCCAACCCTTTTGATAAAGGAGGAAACCCCGAATATGAGTAAATAAGGGGTTATGTAAGTCCATAGAGGACCACAAGGTTAGTTCAAATTTTCTCTTAGTATTATTATTTGCTTTGTGTTCTTGTGTTCTTAATTTTACAGTGTTAAAGTAATTTAGTGTACATCTAAGGTTAGGCGTCGATAACAGGGTTCTATAAGTCACATAATAGGAAAGCGCTTTTTAGGGCAGTTGTAAGGATTTTGATCTAGACTGAGATTAACCGGAGACTTAGTTTCCTTTAGTTTTTATATATATACCGTGTGAATCTTTGTGTGATCGGGTTTCCTCCCTCATAAGCGATAAATATGCATGGACAACCGCAATAAATAAACTATTTTGATTTGGACTTGATGCAATTTTGAGTTCCTTGATACGCCTTCCTTCTTCTTTTGGGTGCTTCAGTTTGGTCACCTTTGGCCGCCCTTCTCCAAGTTGCTTTCTTCTTTTGTTTACAGGTTGGTAACGGATTCAGCGCGATGGAGTGAGTAGTTCCATAAAGGGGATGGTCGCGGACAGGGGGTGGT
Organism: Dioctria linearis; assembly: GCA_963930735.1. Classification (NCBI taxonomy): domain Eukaryota; kingdom Metazoa; phylum Arthropoda; class Insecta; order Diptera; family Asilidae; genus Dioctria; species Dioctria linearis. The sequence continues at coordinate 119,886,507 of OZ005744.1, read as the reverse complement.
CGTTTCCACACACACACGGCAATAGATGTAAAACACGCACAGATGGGGCTAAGCATTTCGATACGGCTTTGGAGGCTTACCCAGGGTGGATGGGGGCGATTGGGCCCAACATTACCCAAAGCCGGGGTCTCAACAACATCTGAGACCCCTCTCAGCTCTCTCATTCTCTCTCAATCGCTCATTTGCTAGCGTTGTAAACTCTCCGGGTGAATTAGCACTTGTTCGGCGTTGCTGAGGTCTTCTATTCTTCTTCTTTGTGCAGCATATAAATAATATCAATTTTCTTCTTTTTAGGCTTTCAGGTTCCACCATGAGAAGGAAGCCTGCATTAGATCTTTTTTTCTGTCCGTCCGTCGGTCTCATCAGTTATGCAGACTATTTTGCACAGCTTAACAAGCATCAAGGGATGTGGGTGGCAAGAACCTCCCCAAGCCGGCTGGTTGCTAGCTGCATATTTGCTGTGCAGCCACCCACGCTAATCCCGCATTGCTTTTGTAACAAAGAGGTCTCGGATGCAGTATGTATCTACATTCAGGTACAAGTGAAAGTAGGTAGATCTGTCGGCTGACAAGCTCCCCGTTACAGTAGGTCCATTAGAAGAGACAACATCATATATATATAATCACACAAGACAAATTAGCAGTTGAAATTTGTATAACAACACAAACCAAATTAGTAGCAGAAAAAATTCAGTCAATTAGAGATAAAACTAAAATGACAGAAAAAGCTTTCGGATGACAACAATATTCCAGCTCCGGCACTGATGAGTTGTATTATGAGCTCATAATATCCGACTGATGCATGCTATGTATTCTTATAGGGCGATCACCGCTTTTCCATTTGACGAATACAGTTCCTCGGTTTACGGAAAAAAAGCTGGGCCTTGCGCAGTCGCCTGGCAGTACGTAGCAGACAGCTAAGGATTTCGTTCACATAAAGGATGTGGTCATCTGAAGAAAAACCATGCATCTGATTAAGTTTGATAGGGTCTCACAGACCACGCCGTTCTTATGTTCTCGGTTTTTATGATAAAGACGATACGCCACCTTCACACGCGACCGTCTACAATCGTGTTAGTCCTCTGTCAGTTATCAATCAGCGTGGTTGTGTCGACACGTGTTGTTTAGGTAAGTTAGAATGGTTTGTAAATCGTGCGAGGTCTGTGAGACCACGTATCTGCACATATCAAATTTTATGTGTGCAACGACTGTTAGTAGGTTTTCGCAAGAAGATTTCATTTTGCTATTTTTTTCATGGATAACTGAAAAAATATGTTATATTTGTTCATTTTTTTTAACTTCGTTTCGTAATGTATATAATTTTTTTTTATATACAAATTTTAAAGAAATTAGTTTAGCTAAATTCTGTGTATAAAACATGTAAAGTAAAATGCAAAAAATGTAATTGGTTTTCATTCTTTTACCATCATTTAGACCTGAAAAAACAAAGAAATTAAAGAGCGTGTGTATTTTAAGCAACCAGAATCTATAATTAGTCGGTTTTTTCTTCGTAGTCTGTCAAACATCGCGTTTATACTTACGGGGGAAAAAAGCACGCCGGTACTCAAAGTTTAGCGCTTGTATGAAAGTGTTGCGCGCGTTAAAACACGAACAACAATAGGGCTGTCATAACCACTAGACAGAAGAGTTTACTGTAAAAAATGCACAAATTATTGCCAAAAAGCGGAGGTATTTTTTCCAAAAATATGGGGAATATTCCCAAAAATCTAGGAGTAAAAACCTGCATTTTAGGGAATATTCCCTAATCTTATCGAAATATACCTAAGTTTTCTGGCATAAATTTGTGCAAATTTTTTACTGTGATCACAATTTGTACCATTGAACTGATTTTTTGGCTTAGGTCGAAAAGGATCAATGTATGGAGAGACTGGGGCTTCACAACTGCTGCAACACCTGTAAAATTTGAATGGGAACTTCATCCTTTTTATAAACTAAACCTAGGATTACCACATCATTGAGTCGATTTATCCGCATATGATTGTCAAGTTTAGATCTGACAGCAATTTGTGCAGACGATATTTCAGCAGCTCGTCCTCTATTTTTTGTAGTCCAGATGCAATTAATGCACGCTTTTCCTTCAGTTTGCTAAAAAAATATAGCTCAACCTCCCAAAAGTGTTCATTTATTTTAATGATCAAGTTTTGCTCCAACGTAGTTAAGTGCTGCACAGAGGCGACCGCATCAATGGACTTTGATGATGTAATTGTTTGAGGACGTCTTTCGTGTTGGGATCTTCGTTGTAGTGCTGGTTTAAACGGCTGCGCCGCATTTTGTTTCAGATTTTTTTTTTGTCCTTATCTGCGGTATTAGTAGACTGGTTAGCTGTTATAGATCATAGCATTATCGTGACCCAATATTCAATTGGTGAAATTGTGACATCACGACTCGAGCTAGCAGCAAATGCTCAAGTAATTAAACGATTTGCAATAACTAAGCATTTTACTTCGCACAGAAAAATGCCTGGCGATTGCGAATTGTTTACTTGTAAACTGTCGCATCCACTGCTGTATGTGACTGGACATTCAGTCATGGTTAAGTAATTCACTTCGCATAGTGAAATACTCAGCTGGGTTCACTGTTTGTTTACATGCAGTATTGGGGGCTCCAGCTGTCGGCAGTGATTAGCGTAATACTTTGTAATTGTGATTGCAAGGTATTGCGCTGCTCACTGGGTCAAAGTCGCTTCCGCCTAGTTGAATGGAGGTGAGCACGGTCGATTCGCTAGATCGGGTTGCGCAGTGATAAGTGGTGTATTCTTGCGCAGTGATAAGTTGTGTATTCTTGCGGAGTGATAAGTTGTGTCTTCTTGCGTAGTTAGAATTTGGTATTATTAAAGATAGCGCTTCGGTATCAGTTTAGTTAGTTGTAATTATAGAGTATAACGAGAAGTACCACTCACGGGTGATACGCCTTGTAATTTATATCGTCATATAACTTAAATTAATTAAAGAAACAAAGTTTGTTGTACAATTGAATGACGCGAGTTTTTATCGGTTTTTAATGGTTTTCACTGGATAGCTTTGGGACACGACAAATTGGCGCAGCCGGAAAAAGAGTCGGTAAATGTTTTTTTCTTCAGTGAAATAATTCATTTCAATTCATTTTTTTTTATTTGTTGCGAGTAAAGGTTATTAGCTGCTCCATATTTTTGTGAATTGTGGGAGTTATGCTTTTTTAGTTGCTCCGGTTTTTTGTATTTTTTGGGAGTAAAGCTTATAAGCTGCTCCATTTTTTTTTGTAAAGTATGGGAGTTAATGCTTTTTTACCTGCTCCATTTTTGTTAAGTGTGGGAGTAACGCTTTTTTTAGCGGCTCCGTTGTGTTGTAGTTTTGTGGGAGTTAACGCTTTTTTTTAGCTGCTCCATAGTTAATTTCATTTACTTTCCAGAATTAATCTAAGAAGTGCTAGATTAATGAAATAAGTCTAATTTTAAAGTATTACTATACGTTACTCATTGGGGCTCTGTTTGTGGGCGATAATGTTGCGCATAATGCCTCAGCATCAATCTGAATGTTTGTGATGTGATTATTTTCTGTTGAGTGAGTGGAAAGTAGTATTGGGTTATCTTCAGGGATGTGCTAGGGGTGAGGTAGTAAGTTATTTAGTTTCACAGGAGGGAAAATTAATTAACTTGTGGGATTATTGTGATTTTGATATTTTATGTATGGCAAGGTGAATATATAAAAATATTTAAGAGACTAAAAGAAAAGGAAAAAAGCGGAATAAATAGTTGTGATTGTGGTATATAGCATAAGATTGTTGTTGCGTGAGATTGTTTTTGGTTAGGTTGTTTGAGTTTTATGAAATGTATAGTGTGATAGTGTGGTATGCAAATGGAGTAGCTTTAGTAGTTCAGTAGATTAAGTAAGTTATGTCTAATTTTTCGGAATGTACGGCATATTAAGGGTTATAATTTTGGTCATTGGGAAGTTGTCAAATGCTAGGTAAAAAATTTAAGGTATTCGCGGGTATTCGGGTGTTAAACTTGGAAGTAGGTTCGGAAACATTGAATATTAGGAAAGAGCATTGTTGGAACACCGTCGAAAGTTCAAGGTTTTGTGTTTAGGGTTTTTAAGCAATTAGTTACAGTCTAGGAGAAGTGTTTGAGAGTGAAGGGTAAATGAGGTAATGACTATAGATGTCAGTGGAAAGAAGTAACGTTCTAACGAGGGAACAATTGTTACGAGTTAAGGATCAGAAAAAGGAATTGAAAACCAGAACACAGGAATTGAAGGAGTGCCAGCTGAAATTACAACGATACGATCAGGATTGGCGGTACCTAGAAGAGCATCTAACGGATGAACTAAAGAAACGATTGACGAGTGAAGACGTAAATAAGTTTCTGGAGGAAATAAATGAGGCTACAGTGAAAAGCACGAAGAGAGAAACCTTAGATTTGGTGATAATGTCTACCTTTGAAGTTATTGGTAGAATAGAGCAAGAAACAGATCAAGCATTGTATGAGTTCGAACAGGAAAACATGGCTTTAAAAGGAACTATAAAGTCTTTAGAAAGGTAATTGGAGGAGGCAGAAAAGACTGCCACTGAACTAGGGCAAGAATTAGGAGTCGCACTATTATCACAAGAGGAGGGTCCAGTTCGAGGGATTTGTAGGAAGTGGCCACCCAAGAAATTAGTATTCCACGAACGGCAGCGAGAAGGAGAAGCAAGTACTTCAGGGCAAGAAGAAATTTTGAAAGCTAAAAAGCAGACCTTAGCAAATACGAGTGAAGATCAAGTGCCGAAAGAAAAAAACTCAGAGAAACCAGCTTATGATAAAGTCATGGACTTGGTGTCCAGATACATACCAACTTTTTCTGGAGAAAGAACGCCAAAACTGTCGAAGGAAGTTCACCGTTTCTTGAGCTGCTGCAAGGATCTTTACGATCGCTTAAAGGCCGAGGAACAGCTAATCTTCATGAAATGACGCATATTATCTAGTAAGTTCAGAGGAGCCGAAAGATTTTGAGGCGTTGCAGCAGACAATTCAAACTGCCTATATGCCAAAAAAATCGTACTGTGAGCTGCGAGCTCAAATGATACCATGCGTCCAAAGGCCCGGTGCCGACCTAAAAGACAATGCGGATAGACTTAAGGAGCTACTGTGTCAAATCATGGCGGCAGTTTCAGCTAAGTACCCAGGCAAAGACGGGGGATTGACAGTGGAACTTGAGGCAGACGCGGTGGCAACGTTCAAGGCGGGTGTTATGCAGCAGACTACTCAGCTATATTTGACAGGACGCAAATTTCAATCTCAGGATGAAGCACGTGAGGAGGCAGACTACTTTGAGATGGATGCTAGGAGACTTAAAATTAAGGAACCAGGGCTGCGGAATTATACGAAGGAAGAGAACAGAGGAATGGCACCAGGCAGCTGGGTTTGCTGGTTTAGGTAATCAGTTTGGTTACTGATTATCTATAGTTGTATGTGAGTCTAGATTCAATTTAGGTAATCAGTTTGGTTACTGGTCATCAATTGCTGTATGTGAGTCTTGGTTCAATTCAGGTAATCAGTTTGGTTACTGATTATCTATTGCTGTATGTGAGTCTTGATGCTTCTCCTTAATTGGTACTATTGGGGCAAGCAGGTTGATAACTCGTCAATATGGTATGTAGTCAGCAGCAAGGCACTAGACTGTCCAAATAATTTTCGACCTGGAGTTCTTCCAGCTAGTTAGTATTACTGCATATAATGTAGTTAGGTAATCGACCTGTACGGATAAATAAATTACGGTTTTGTTGACCGTCCCTATGACAGTTAACGAGGAGAACGAATGGGCGTCTCTTGTTGTCAATGTACACGTAGAACGATACCCAGGACAGTAGGAAAAAGTTGTCCTAGAGCAAACTATTTCGGTCAAGAGCTTTCTTGATGGCTTCAGACGACTGAGGTGTGGTCTTACTGTCCCAAAAGATAATATGAGCTGGTGTTGTGAGAAACCTCGTCGGCTTCTAGGCCAGCGTAGTCAGATTCCCAACTTGTCACAGGTGTCCTCAGCATGAAATACAGTCCCTATGACCGTACGAGCAGTAATTGTATGCCTGGTTTAACCCTGAAGCGGCGTGACCATGCACAAAGTACAACTACCTTGATGAGGGTTGTACACAAAAGGTTAAGATTTCTGGGCGATCAAACTGAGGCAGTCAGAAAGACGAGATTTTTCGTGTTCCCAGAGTTCTGTAGCAGCGGTGGTCCTGGTTGAATATTTGTTCCCCAAGGAATTATCCACGTCGTGCATATGCAGCTCTATCTAAATCAGTTCTGTAATTAAGAGATCTAGGGAAGCTAAAACATTAAATTGCCAAATAAAGAAAATTCCTTGATGTTTGTTCCCGGTAGGCTGTCACAAAACTTCTGAACAAAACCATAATATTTTTTGAACAACGTTATAAAGGAAAACAAAGCCTACCTAGCTACGGCTGTCTTTATTCGGCAAGGTATTACTAGCCCGAAATAATTCACCTAGTTTATATGATGACTTGAGTAGAATTTAGATATAATAGAAACAGGTCAGTCGCGTTGCCACACTGGTAGGTCCAGCACGGAGGAACCTAAAAGGACCGGACCGCAATTGAGGCCAGCATTATCGGGAATGCACAGGGGTTCCCTAGTCAAACAAAGCAACCAAGACCTATTCAGTGCTTTCAGTGCGGACAATGGGGACATTTTGCTAAGGAATGTAGAGAAAGGAAACAGACGCCTTACTGCACAAAATGCCGAATATATGGACACATTGCGAGAGAGTGCCAACAAGTTCTCTTCTGTACCGAATGTCAAGAATATGGACATGAGGTATCCAATTGCCGAATTCATCACGTCAGAGTGGCAAACTGTGCAGCTGGCATACAAGATGAATTCCATTCGGCAAGAGAGGGGCTTTATTGCCAATTTTGCCAAACATGTGACCATTACACGGATATTTGCGTAAAAAAGTACTTAGAAGAGAAAGAAAGTGAAAAATGGAATTCAAAAAGTAAATTTGTCATCACAGGGCCATCAGACATAGCTTTAGAAGACAAGTTTACGCTTTTAATCGACACAGGGTCTACGTGTAGATTGATTAAAATTAATAGAATAAAAAGAAATACACCGCTACAAACACATCAGAAAATACAAATTGGAGGACTGTTTGGATTTGTTAGGAACTCCATAGGCACTTGTGAAGCGAAGTTGCTAATAGATAACAGTCAGCACGCTTGTCGATTTAATGCCATAGGCGACACAGATTCAATTCCACCAGACGGTATCCTTGGGATGGATTTCCTCAGTGATAGAGCTGTTCTCGACTGCATGAAGAGGAAATTGTGGATACAAGGTGCTGAAGCCTAAGATGAAAGTGCCGTTTGTGAGAATGTCGCCCCTAGTGGAGAAGTTGTAACGACTGTTTTCCATTGTTATAGAATAGAAATCCTTCACAAGCCAGAGTAGAAGAGGGTCAAATTAATGTTGCAGAATACATCACACCAAGTAGCAATAACCCAGATAGCAAAAGGAAAGGTATAACATGCAATGCAGAGCCAGCTTCAAGGCACGGAGAGAAAAGCACAGCAGAAGACCTCAACCACACCTGAGGACAGTGCGGGACTTGATAAGTTAAAAAATGAAGAAGTCAATAATAGAAGTAGGACACAACATGGGTATTACGGGTCCAGCGGAAATAGGCTGGAGGAGGAGCGGGCATTCGTAAGAATTGCCAATACCAGGGTATATTACGAAACAAATTCTAATTCTTTTCATGGACAAACGAAACCTCACAAGTTTGACAGACGAACTGCAAGGCGCTATAATTGTAGGAACAATTTCTATCCTCAACTAGGGAAAGACCAGGGGATTGAGCAAACGGGTAAGTCAAAAACAACAAAGCCTAGCTGTCAAACACATTGTACTGTACCGTTCAGTAATACAATTAATAGGACAACTCTTACGAAAAATTTGACCGGGCTGTACAAGGTAGGTAAAGGTCATGACCCAGGAATCGGGGTACGTAACCAAAAAGATTTCCGGCAAATTCCCTCTAATTTCAGAATAAATTTGATGAACGGAGTTTGGTAGTCCATGGCCAGAAGGATATGAAAGGTGGGATAAAGACAACCCAGTGCCCCTTGTAAGGTAAATTTACAAAAAAAAGTTAATAAAAGATGTTTTAAAAGAAATATATATTTGTATGTATAGAAGAACGAAAAGAAACAATAAAGATTTTATAAGAATAAGTGAATAAAAAAAGAAAAAATGGAAATTTTGAAAGAATAAGAATAAGGAAAAATACTGTACAAGTAAAACGTAAAAAAAAACGGGGGTAAAATAGAGATGAAAGGAAAGTTTACAAAAAGATAATGATAAGAAATATTAATTGGCAAGAAATAGAAAGAAAAAGTTAGAAGAATAAGAAATGTATAAAGACAATTAATAAATATGTAAAGTTAAAAATTGAAAGCTAACAAAAAAACGGGTTAAAGAAAAAATTATAAAAGATATAATATTTAAAAGAAAACAGAGTTAAATGCGAAAACAGTACCTACGTATAAATAAAGGAAAAATACATAACATAAGTAAACATATGGATGTTAAGAAAAAATAGATAAATACATAAATAAGTACAAAATTTCATCCTAATTTTAAGTATAGAATCTAAAAATAATGGCTAACCATACGTAAAAGCTGAAAAAATCTCAAGGAGACTGAAACAGAACTGGCGATTCCATTAGTTCCAGAAACACCAATTTGATCGTCAGACCAATACTGTTGGTTTGAAAAAAGGAGCTTTCATCATCGGTAATTTTCTTAATTACACACATTGATAAACTGTGAAGATCGATCGAAAATAAGGAAAGCACCGATGAAGTTTATAAAACAAAAGAAAGCATAAAACCACACATTAAATGACTGAGAGGAAGGCATTTCGCACTCATGAGCCCTCATATATACACAACTTCGAAATGTCTGGGAGTTTAGAAGACGTTTAAGAAACGAAGAACGTATCTGCAAGGCCTTAATGTGTGTCCAAGATGAGGCTGAAAATAAAGGTGATATAACCTTCACAAATTTTAGACATATAGTCGAATAAATTAAAAAAAGTATGCTACGCAGTTTCCAAAAAATACGTTACAAGATTTTCAAGGGAAATAGAGCACGTGTATTTCTTTATGTATGGGTGGACTCTTGATATAATTGAGAGAACTCCATCGTGCATATGGAAGTAGTACAAAAATAATACCAAGTGAAATGTCAATAATAGTGTCATTAGGAAAACAATGAACATTATAAGTGAAAAACTCAACCGTAAAATAACTGTTCGCTTTCGACCAAATCCCACTCTTGGAAATACATTCCAAAACTTCCGAAGAGGACAGCCCCACCAGGTAATAGAAGAGATAGGCTATCAAACGGATATGGTTCATATCAGCGAAGACAACTATCTGCAGTGATTAAGTACCATCAGCTTACTAAGAGTAGCAGGAATTGTGGTCTACCTGAGACGATGCAAGCAGAACCAAGCATCCCTAAGCACCTGCAATACATCTACGTTGCCAGTAGTTCTGGGGTTAACTAGAAACACGCGAACAGGGAAATTAGAGCCGCAGCTGGAGAACGAAGGACATGACTAGTATCGAGGTAATGGTCTCTAGAGCCCAAATTGCCCCCTCCCATCGAAAAGTTGCTCGTACAACTGGAGTAGTCACCACAGCATTCAGCAGTGTTATGGATAATAGAATTGATAATAACGTAGAACTAGCCATAGGAAATTAATTGTTGGAATTATAATTACACTTGTCTTCTGCTTAAGGTATATCTTATTATTATTATTATTACATACAAGAGAAATTATTATGTACAATAGATGTGAAAATTAGAATATAGAATGGAAATTAAATATATTTGTATAATAAATAACGATTAGTGAGAATGGGAACTAAAGAATTATTGTAAGATGAAGTTTGTAAAGAAAAGAAACCGATATATGATAAATAATTAAAAGGAATAAAAAAGAAAAAAGAAAAATTTGTTAAGGTAATGAAAAAAAAATGAGAAAAGAATATAGAAGAATAGAACAGAAATTACATATGAAATAAAAAGATGTAAAATGACGTAAATAATGTAAACCGAACCATAGTTATAAAAATTGTTTAGATGCTAGAGAATATTGTACTTTAGTTTTTTTGTATGTTAGTTAAGTTAGGTATTGTAACCTAACTGAGCACCCCGATCTGATTCCTCTGGGGAATCAGTTTTCAATATTCAATTTGTGAAATTGTGACATCACGACTCGAGCTAGCAGCAAATGCACAAGTAATTAAACGATTTGCAGTAACTAAGCATTTTACTTCGCACAGAAAAATGCCTGCGATTGCGAATTGTTTACTTGTAAACTGTCGCATCCACTGCTGTATGTGACTGGGCATTCAGTCATGGTTAAGTAATTCACTTCGTATAGTGAAATACTCAGCTGGGTTCACTGTTTGTTTACATGCAGTATTGGGGGCTCCAGCTGTCGGCAGTGATTAGCGTAATACTTTGTAATTGTGATTGCAAGGTATTGCGCTGCTCACTGGGTCAAAGTCGCTTCCGCCTAGTTGAATGGAGGTGAGCACGGTCGATTCGCTAGATCGGGTTGCGCAGTGATAAGTGGTGTATTCTTGCGCAGTGATTAGTTGTGTATTCTTGCGTAGTTAGAATTTGGTATTATTAAAGATAGCGGTTCGGTATCAGTTTAGTTAGTTATAATTAGAGAGTATACGCCTTTTAATTTATACCGTCATATAACTTAATTTAATTAAAGAAATAAAGTTTGTTGTACAATTGAATTACGCGAGTTTTTATCGGTTTTAATTGTTTTCACTGGATTGCTTTGGGACACGTCACCATAAAAAAACATAATATAAAATCTACATTAAATTAACTATGCGTTTTCCATTATATATTTTTGCAAATCAACAAAACTCAGTTTATATTATCGTTCAAGTTTATTCATGTTCATATTTGAGAAAAATTATTTCCGTTCACCTGAGAACGAAGGTATAATATTAAATTCACCTTTTCCTGCGTAGACGCGAAGTCAGCAATTTTATTAAAGTAAAAAGCGCCCATATGAGTAATTGAAAAATTGGAAAACATATTTACGGGCAGTCTGAACTTTGAAATCCGATGTAAATCGTCGCGCTCTTTAAATTCGTTACTCGCATATAAGTCGCCAATGTAATTTCTACATCTTTTTCCTAAATTGATCTCAATAAAGAGATTTAATAGTTAAAGTTGGTGTTTTCATTTATATTATTTTTTTTTCTCAACAATAAAAATAGATTATTAACCTGGTGCTGTCGGTTTAACCTACGTACACATATCAGCAGAAGTGATATACAGTGATATAGGATATTTCTAAAATATCAGCAGAAGTGATATAGGTTGCTAATATCGATTTAAAATATCAACAGAAGTGATATAGTAAATCTTTTAATTCAAAATATCAGCCGAAGTGATATAATAAATTTCCAATAACGATTCGAAATATCAACAGCAGCAATACACATCAGACCTACTAAATCCTATCAGAAGAACTGATGTGTAAAAATTTAAACCTAGTTTCTCAAAGAGATATAGATCTAGCACAAAATTATCAATTTAATACAAAAAAAAAACACAAAAAAGTGATTCTTTAAAAACTATGATCACATAATTTCTACAGTCAAGTAAAAGTACATACTGATTGGTTTTAATAAAGTTTTATCATACAAATAAACACGATAAATTAACTAATCACCTGAGCAATAACAACGAAATGTATGGTCCACTTAAAGTGAATATTCAAGGAATAAACGAATAAATAAATTAACAAATATAAATAAAACTACATTTACATATCAGTTTACATATCAATTAAATTACAAGTGGCCTAAGTAGAGAAGAAATTCAGCACAAGAATAAGAAAGGAAGACAGCATCTATAGGATATCAAAATCGGAGCTTGAGACGCTACATAATTGCATAATTGGAGCAATTCCGACGCACCCTGCAGGATTTTTGGTTAATGCAAAGAAACCAACAATCAAGTGTTATCTTACGGTATGTTAATTTGAATAAAGTTCCATCTACTTATTAAGAAGATATAGAAAAACTAACAGAATTAATTAATAGTATTCAATTAAGAAATTTAGCTATAGAATGTTCTAATATTCCAATAAATTTTGATGTAACAACAAATTTGAACCGAGCGGAAAATTTTAAAATAACAGAAAATCTAGAATTAAAAGAGGGAGAGAGTACAATCAATCCATATTTTGTTATTACTCCAAGCATTGAAAGTGCAAAAGATTTGAATATCTCTGAAATAACTATGACGACACCTTCGACTTTAAATATAGATCCCCTTAAATACCTCAATAAACTACCCGAGTTCTCTGGTGATTATAAAGATCTCCAAAATTTCACGAATCTTATAGGCGAAATTCACTCACTATTACTACGCTACGATACGCTTAGTCAATCTGTTCTTTCTGATGTTTTGAAATCTAAACTTAAAGGCAGGGCAAGAGAAATTCTAGAAAGTAATTATCATGTAACATCCTGGTTAGAGATAAAAGAATTTTTAATAAATAATTTCGGTGACCGCTCCAGTCTAGAAGGCTCAATGTAAAAACAAAGTTTACCCTACCGGGAGGAGATGACTCAAAGATCGTAGAACAAACCATTACTAATAATAAGACTTCCGATTTGAAACTTCCCGAACCAATGCGATCAATTCTGTATTGTAGAGATCCAGAAAGCTTAGAAGCAGCAATAGACATATTACATGAAGCTGGCTATGCACACTATAACGTCAGTTCTCATAGAATAAATTACCCCGGTCTTAGAAGTAATAAGTCTTAGAAGTAATCATAGGATTAATAATAGAAATATTTTCCGCAATAATAATAAGTCAAATAACTTTAGCGCTAATAGTCTTAGTGGAAATAACAATAGAAACAATGGTTATAATAACTCCAACAATGGCATAAGTGGAAACGAACATTTTTCGCAACCTTCTAATTATAGAAATAATACATACCAAAACCTACAATTTTCGAAACCTCCTAATTATAGTAATCATTCATACCAAAACCAACGTTTTGCACGTACAAATTCATCATTTAGACAATCAACCTACCTCATAATAATACAACAAATGATACTTCTTTTCAATATAGACCCCAACAGGTTCCAGATAACACCTATAGAAATCCAACATTCGGAAATGGGAGTAATTACGAAAACCAGCAGTATCAACGGCTACCACCTTCTGGACCGATGGATGTAAATTCTAACAAAATGATAAAAGCGCACCTACTCCAGAATTCTCAGCTCCAAAATTTTCATTTGATAGCCTCACCCACCAACTACCATATATCATAGTCGATAGTAACATGAGACCTATAAATTTATTATAGATTCCGGCATTACACATTCAATTATAAATCCTGGACTCTGTAGCCCGAACTTATTAGAAACCCTTAAGGAAAATATTGTTATTAGAACAATAAGTCAAGAAGTTTCAATAACTCAGAGGGCAGTAATTACCTTGTTCAAAGAATTAGCAGATTCATTAAATAAAGTAGAATTACTTGTATTTCCTTTACATAAAAATTACGACGGTTTAATCGAAAATAATATATTGATCCCACTAAAATCTAAAATTGACTTCGAGAATCAGACTATAATTACTAAAGGTAAAGACATATAATTGTATTTCTCACTCAAACATGAATGTTTCAACTGCGAGTTGGAGAGAAATGGCAATTTCGAGCTAACTATTCCCGTACAACAAAGGGAAGGCCTAGCTTATCTGAAGGAGCAGAAGTCCTCCGATGGCAATATAATACTACAAAATTCTGATCGTTTACTACCTGAGTCTGTAATGGGCTAAAATTGATATACTTATTACCTTCAATCTTTACCTGTACTTTCGCGTTTATTTTATAATCTTCTACATTATCAAATAAACGCGAAAGTACAGGTAAAGTTTGAAGGTAATAAGTATATCAATTTTAGCCCATTACATACTCAGGTAGTAAACGATCAGAATTTTAACGTTCTGGAAGAGCACATAAATAAACCCGCCTCAGAACAAATTCGTACCGATCACCTGAACTTAGAGGAAGAGCAAAATCTCTTGAAAGTAATTAGAAAATTTTCTAAGATATTCTATAGAGAAGATTCAAATCCGACCTTCATCAATGTTATTAAACTTAGAATTCGTACGACAAATGATGTACCAATATATGTTAAGTCCTATAGGCACCCATATATCCACAAAGAGGAATTGGAAAAACAAATGGAAAAAGGTATTATCCGACCCAGCAACTCGTCTTACTCTGCATCAGTCTGGATAGTCCCGAAGAAGACGAACGCCAGCCACAAATCTAAATAGCCAGTCGTCATTGACTACTGCAAGTTAAATGACGTAATCGTCGATGACATATATCCTATCTTAAATATCGATGAGATATTGGTAAAATGAGGAACATGTCAATACTTTACAACGCTGGACCATGCAAAGGGGTTTCATCAAATTGAAATTGATGAAAACGATATATACAAAACAGCATTTAGCGTGGAAAATGGACATTATGAATTTCTCCGGATGCTCTTTGGTCTTAAAACAGCCAGTTTGCAGCGCCTTATGAATAATGTTCTCAAGGATTTATAAATAAAATCTGTCTGGTCTACTTAGACGAGATCATTATTTACTCCCCCTCTTTATAAGAACATCTAGACTCCTTAACAAAAATCTTCAAAAGACTTGAAGATGTAAATTTGAAGATACAGCTAGATAAATCGGAATTTCTGAAAAGAGGAACCGAATTTGTAGGACACATCATTACAATTGAAGGAATAAAACCTAATCCGAAGAAAATCGAATGTGTGAAGAGCCTCCCAATCCCTAAAACTCCAAAACAGATTAAGCAATTTCTTGGACTCACTGAATATTACAGAAAGTTCATCCAGGATTATTCAAAAATTGCCAGGCCCATTACTAAGTACGTGAAAAAGAATCAGAAGATTAATATTAATGATTCAGAATACATAATCAGCTTCAGAGTTCTCAAAAGACTACTTATTTCAGAACCAATATTAAAATATCCAGATATCAGCAAATTATTTACATTGACAACAGACGCGAGTTAGGCGCCGTACTCTCACAAGACGAGCATCCAATATACTATGCTAGTCGTACTCTGAATGACCAGGAACAAAACTATAGTACGATTGAAAAAGAATTGCTAGCTGTGGTATGGGCAACGAAATACTTTCGCGCTTACATTTTCGGAAGAAAGTTTCTGATCGAAACGGACCACAAGCCTTTACAATGTCTATTTTCCATAAAAGAGCCAAATTAAAGATTAGTGTGTGGCGATTGAAGTTATCGAAATATGACTACGACATCAAATAAAAGAAAGGCACTCAAAACAGTAACGCAGACGCCTTATCACGTATAGAGTTAAACCTTGCACAAGAAATGGATACTAATGAAATCCCGGTAAGTATGTCCCCGTTAAACGTATTCAAAACCAAAATCGCAATTCAGGTTCTCTGAGAATTAAAATTTGCCAGAAAGCCAGTTTATACTAAATCATTAGACGAAGATACTGCAATCACTATACTCAAATGGCGTTGTAATCCCAAATCCCGGCACGCAATTTATGTAAACGATGTCGGATTCCTCCAAACACTAGAAAAAACATTTCACACACATTTTTCAGACAACAATCAATTCAAATTAATAAAAAGTGATAGCGCTTTAGAAGATATTACAGATGAAGAGAACTTAGCTAAATTAATAGAAGAAGAACAGTTCATTAATAACTGTGAAATCTCTAATATAGAAAAATACCAAAGAAAACCAATAAAACAGAAATTTAAAATAACTGAAACTCCAAGTAGTCCAAACCAAATTATTCACATAGATATTTTCTACACCTTAGAGAATAATCTATTCTTAACATTTATAGATAAATTTAGCACATTTGTTCAAGCTATCAAAATCCAAACAAGATCTTGGGTAGAATTTAAGAGATCAATCCTACAATACATATCCGCAATAGGAAAGATCGGAAAAATCATAGTAGACAACGAATTAGTTTTTAATACTCTCCCCATAAGAGAATTTTTACAAGAAAACATTGATATACATTTCACGTCAAACAATAATCGTACATCCAATTCAAATATCGAAAGGCTACACAACACAATCAACGAGCATTTGAGACTCTTAAGATACGACGAAAATTAAGATATTGACACCATTGAAGAAAAATTCTAAAAACTGTATCCTTTTAGAATAATACAATTCCTTCCACTAGGTATAAATAACCGATAGATTTTAATAACGAAAAGATAAAGGATGACGAATATAATGATATCCGCGAGAAAATCCCAAAAATTAAAGAAAAAGTAATTAATAAATTAAATCGCGAGAGGGAAGAAGTAGAGGTAGATTCAGGTCAAAATCTCATTAAAGATATAAGAGGTGGGAAAAATCATGCTACATTTAGATAGGTAGATATAGATAAAAAAAAAGACGAAGATCATGTAATAGATAAAGGAACAGGGCTCAAATATTACACATCGCACCTAAAAAGGA
This sequence comes from Dioctria linearis, assembly GCA_963930735.1. Lineage (NCBI taxonomy): Eukaryota > Metazoa > Arthropoda > Insecta > Diptera > Asilidae > Dioctria > Dioctria linearis. Next base: position 119,869,875 of record OZ005744.1, on the reverse strand, counting down.
AGAAAAGATACCAAGATAATAGTTCCCCTACAATTCAAGCAAAAAAAGGTAAACCAAAAACTAAATCTATAAAACCGACTTTTGTTTCAGGTCAAAATAATACGGACAATAATCCTCACTGCTCTAATAATCCTCCCTCCAACACTTTCTCAAACAATTGAGGTCCAAAACCTTAATAGCAACAATGGGTACGATACGATTAAGTTAGAAGACGAGAAAATTATTACAAGTTTCAAAAAGGTCCTACATATTATAAATATAACGGAATACTAAAATACCAGAGATTTGATTCGCGAGAATATTATAACAATAAAAGCCAACCTCATAGAACCCATGTATAGCACGCTTACTCATAACTTTAACTTATTAGATAGAAAAATTAAAACCACATAATAGACAAACCAGAGGACTAATTAACGTACTAGGAACAGGACTAAAATACATAACTGGTACAATGGATGAACATGAAAATAAAAGCAAACTAGACGCGTTATAAAATAATAACAGAAACTTGATAGACTAAAGTAACAAAAAAATTATTGTAATACGCACAAGCATAGAAGTTGCATAAATTTCCATTATCGCGGTGAGAAAGTAAGTTCAATTGCACATGTATGTAGGTAGCATAATGAGCAATCACTACCTGCCTCAAGTGAGGTCAGCGACTTGCATATGCATAAGCTCAAACGAGAATTGACTCACCGGCCTACTTAACTGCCTTCTGCATGTAAAAGCTAAAACAAACAAAAGACGATGATAAACTGACTTCTGTTTGTTTTAGCTCAAATTACAAAGTAGCGGCAAGTTATGAATGAAATCGTAAAGGTGGAAAAGTGCAACGCAAGCTTTGTTTATTGAATCGTAATTAATCGATGTCAATTGGTTCTCATGCAATTATTGTAAAATAAGCATTTTAAGCATGGGAACCAACTTAGGTCAACCAGGTAATTTTAAAATATAAATAAGATAAGAAAGGGTAAAATAAAGTCACTTGCTATTTGACATTAGTAAAGTATACGGAGTGTTTTATTCTGCTCAAAATAGTAGACATTGGAGTCAACGCTGCTGATAGCTGCTCCACCTTATTATTAGAGTTTGCGCTGACATAGCCGCTCTTCAGGAGTCAACGCTGCTCATAGCTGCTCCGTCTTTTTATTAGAGTTTGCGCTGACATAGCCGCTCTTCAGGAGTCAACGCTGTTCTTAGCGGCTCCCAAAGATTCAGCATTGGATTTACAGCGATCAGTGTACATGTATGTTGTACAGAGCACCACAACGTATACAACGAAATCTCAGATCAGATAAGAAACCTAACAAAACAGAAGAAGACTCAACAAAATACCATATACAAATATCTAAACGACTTTTGTGAACAAAACGGAAACAGAACACAAAAAATAGAGGACGAAGTACAGTACATGCACAGGTATACCAAATTAATTATGACATTACTCTACTAAAAAACCACATATACGATATCGAAACAATCATGCTGACCAGTAAATTAGGCTTACTTTCCGGAAACATCAACGCTGCTCATAGCTGCTCCACCTTATTATTAAAGTTTGCGCTGACATTGCTGCTCTTCACGAGTCAACGCTGTTCTTAGCGGCTCCCAAAAATTCAACATTGGATTTACAGCGTACAGTGTACGTGAATTATGTAGAGAGTACCACATGGCGACCGTGACTTTGAAGAATCTACAATCTTCGAATATATCGTGACTAATCATCAATAAACTGGTATCACATGCTGTGACGTAAGAAGCTGCAATTTCATGAAGTCTCCAAGAAATCAACCGAAATCAAAGATCAATCACATTCTAAGGAACAATAGTTCTACCACATGGAGAAACAAATAATAGACGAGGCCTTCAGCAAGTTATGTAAACTGGCAGGAACAATACCCAAAGTACCGGAGAGTGAAGTGGAAAAATTAACGTTGTACCCAGCAGGCAGTACTATCCCCAGATACATCCCACAACCAATTAACCAGCATACTGATGAGTTTAAAGGTACTGGACCAAGAAAATTGACTTTGGAAGAGTACAGAAAAAAGCAGCAAAGCCGCGTACAGCAACCAGAAAAAAGAAAACACACCAGAGGCGGAGAAAGAAATAAATTAAGACAAGATCTCACCTATTATATACTCCGAGCGGAAACTTCATCAACAGACGAAGAAAAACAGCACTTCCTGAAACTCGTGTCAATCACCAAAAAAAAAAATTAAATATAATAAAAAGAAAATAGTTACATATAATTAGAATTAATCAGATTAGAATTAAAAAAGAATAAAATATAAACAATGTTCATGCAGAAGTAAAAACAAAAATTTTTTTTTTTAATTTTACACAAAATTCTTTTTCCTTCTTATAAAATATTTTTCTCTCCTGTACCAGGATAATGGGCAAAACACAGTCAAAAAATTCCGATAATAACGGACAGATAATAAACAACGTTAGTATCGAAGATACAGTTGCTGTAAAAAACGAAGAAGTAATAATCGTTCTAGCAATAATTGTTTTACTTAAGGTTGCCGAATTTGCATACAAACTGTATAGAAATCATAGGCGAGGACTTAGAAAAAAATACCTAAGTACACCAGCACAACTTACGGTCTAAATAAGTGTTCCTTAACAAATGGACAAGTTAAAAAAAATAATAAAAGAATTAGAAAATATTATAAGTAATTTCGAGAAAAGTAAATACCGCCCTTATACAGAGCAAACGTTAACAGAAAAAGAAGAAACGATAAATGGTCTTCTTGTAGAAGCAACGAAATGCGTTAACGTGACCACGGATGCAGAAACAGCGCTGAAACTCAAACAAGAGTATTTGGAAAAGAAAACGCTATTAGATAATATTACAGTGATCAGACGATCATAACATACAATGACCCCACAACATACCAATCATTAATTCTGCATACCATTGCTGCATTCCACAAAAAATAATCCGCATGAAAATGCAACTCGCGCAAATACTGCAACTAGCGCAATGTTATTCGACTGTACAGCAATAAATGCAAGTAAAGCAAAGTCGTTCACCTTTGCTCAAAATAAAATGGAAAACAATAATATTTAGGCGTAAGAAATTAATATGTATAAATTGATCGATGTTTTGGAATAAAGTAGAGTTTTTCATTATACGCAAAACAGTAGTTACTTTTTTTAGAGCTTTGCTACGCCCCCACCAGTGGTAAGCGTACTTCTAGCATTACACCGACGCCCCCACAAGTGGTAAGCGTTAATTAACCTTTCGGTTCCCCTACCGAACATTGGCCCTTCGAGCCTTTTTACAGCATATCCTATCAGAAGGAAGAAAGTCTACTAGCTGGTCTTAGCTTCAACTAAAGTTCACGGCGATTTCGATTTCTATCAGAAGGAAGGAAGTCTACTAGCTGGTCTTATTTTTAGCCACAATTCACTGCGCTGGACAATTTACATTAGAAGGAAGACACTAACAAGTCATAAGGAAACTTAACAGAAGATCCAACTTCAGCATGGATGAAGCGGCACTATTGCAAACGGAATGCCTAGACGGCATTCTTAAAATTAAAATTAATTTTAAAAAAGACGGTGATGAGCGAAAAATAAAAATATACCTACAGGCAAGACTTGACCGACTTGAAGGTTTGTGGGCTGAATTTTTAAAAAGAGATACGGAAATAAGGGAATTAAAACGTACAAATCCCAAGCATCAGTATTTCGAGAAGCAATTCTTGAAAGAATCAGAAAAACATTACGACGCGATTTCTGAATTATTGCTGAATAAACTGGAAGAAGTATTGGATGAGGAAAAATGCAGCAAAATGGATGATCACATGAAACTTTTCCGTGTTCAGCAAGAAACAATCAAATTGTTTAAAAGATTAGTGGAATCTATAAAAGGAGAAGCAGAGAACGTGCACTCCAATTTTTATTACCAACATAAGCTAAACACCATTAAAGCTTACTGGGATAATATAGCGCTAAATCATACTAATATGATAGCAAGTCCAACTGAGATATACAAAGAGTACAGTGAAAACAAAGTGTTTCAGGCCACTGAGGACATCTACCAAGATATTGTCATTTTTTTGCAAGAAAAAATAAGTGCCTTCCAAAGAAGCGATGATGACATCAAGCTACCTAGATTAGCAATACCTATGTTCGATGGAGACTATCAAAGCTGGACATCATTCCATGATATATTCATCAGGCTGATCCACAACAACAGCAGGCTGGGAGAGGCTGAGAAGATGCAATACTTAAAAACTCATATGAAGAGAGAAGCCGCCAGTCTATTACAACACCTCACAATTTCAGATGCCAATTACAAGACTGCATGGCAGTTGCTCAATGATAGATACAATAATAAAAGGAAGCTCTTCTCAGTTCAAGTACAGGTACTACTAGCCCAACCCAAGCTAGACCACGAGACGGCTGTTGGTATTCGCAATCTTCACGATACAACAAAAGAATGCTTACATGCAATATCCAATCTTGGTATAGATACTAGCGACTGGGCTCCACTAATAGCTCATCTAGTAATTCAGAAATTAGACCTCGAAAGCCACAAGTTGTATGAGCAAGGTCTAGAAAAGCCTCGAGAGCTTCCAACGTATGACGTTCTATTTCGCTTCTTGGAAAATAGATTTCAATCGTTGGAATCACTAAAGGATTCTAAAAAGAAAGAACTCATGCCACAGAAAATGATGCGGTCCCCTAAAAACCAAGACTGGTCCCGCTTCAAGGCATATCACTCTACTACAAATGCGGCTAAATGCCAGTACTGTCATCAACCGCACAAAATATACATGTGTCAAGCATTTAAAACTTTATCAATTTATGAGAGAAAACGATATATTGAGAACAACAAATTGTGTGGTAACTTTTTAACCCACAAAAATGATGAGAGATGTCTTAGCAAGTTCAAATGCAGTATGTGCAAACAACCACACCACACGCTCCTACATCAAGAACATAAAATGCAAACATTGAATCATATATCAACGACTGAAGCCGAGCAAGTACAAGCATTTCTATCGAAATATCATCCATCCACATTGCTAGCAACAGCTAGTATTAAAGCAAGAACCGTAGATTGAAGACTGGAAAATTTAAGAGAAGAGCGTTGATCGATCCAGGATCACAAGCATCCTTTGCATCCGAATCAGCAGCACAAATACTTGGCCTACCAAGATACAAAGCACACGCGGAGATTTCTGGACTTGGAATGGCTGAATCCGGAATAGCTCGAAACAAAATAACAATTGAGTTATGCCCACACTTCGCTTCAAACTTTTCAATAAACATTGAAGCACTCATCCTGCCACGCCTCACAAAATTACTTCCAAGCAGACAAGTGATAAATTGTAATAACACGGACATCTGGCGAAATACATTATTAGCTGATCCTACGTACGACAAACCAGGGACCCATCGACCTTATAATTGGAGCTGACTTTTACCGCTATATCATGATAGACGGCATCAAAAAAACACAATGGTCTGATAGCACAGAACACAGAGTTTGGATGGATCTTATCTGGCCAAACAGATGACGTTCCAAGTACTTCAATCACTTGTATGGTCTCTTATCCGGAGCTTGACAATACACTCAAAAGGTTTTGGGAGATAGAAAGTGTAGATAACCCTACAGAGGAGTTTTCACAAGAAAATAGACTCTGCGAAGAACATTTTCAGAAAACACATCAACGGAATACAGATGGTACATATACAGTGAGAATCCCCTTCAAAAACAATATAGAAAAACTAGGAGAATCAAAACGGAGAGCTACAGCGAGACTACTACAAAATGAGAAAAAAATTCCAAGAATAAAGAGCTGGAGAAAGATTACAAAATGTTTATGCACGACTACATAACTCTTAACCACATGATGCCCTGTACAAATAAATTTACAAATGGTTACTATCTACCTCATCAAGCAATCATCAATGAAGACAGCACAACCACGAAACTGAGGGTAGTATTTGATGCCTCGACGAAAACCACTAGTGGTATCAGTCTTAATGATACCATGCATGTTGGACCAAAATTGCAAAGAGACCTCTCCGAAATACTACTAAGATGGCGTAAACATCGATATGTTTTTACTGCCGATATTGAAAAAATGTATCGGCAGATAAAGATACACAACGATGACATAGAATACCAAAAATTCTTTGGAGAATCTCCGATAGTCAGCCTATCAAAGAATACTGCTTGACAACAGTCACATATGGAACAGCAGCAGCACCATATTTGGCTCTACGTACGCTTCAGCAATTGGCACTAGATGAGAAAGAGGCATATAGTCGAGCTTCACAGATTTTATTAACTGATTTTTATGTAGACGACCTGATGACGGGAGCTAACACTCGCCACGATGCCAAAATGATTCAAAAGAGCTCACTAGTCTCCTTTCAGCAGGAGGATTCAAATTGCGCAAGTGGACTACCAACCACCTAGATTTATTGGAAGCAATACCAGAGGATCTTAGAGAAAAGGGTACACAGGAAATCAGCGATGAAGACACCATCAAAACTCTTAGCATACGCTGGTGCCGATCAAGTGACTGTTTTCAATTTAAAGTCAGGCTATCTCCAGCAGACCAGATAGCAACAAAACGATCAGTCCTATCAGACATCGCCAAGATCTTTGATCCACTAGGATGGCTATCACCTGTCATCATACAAGCCAAGATACTTATGCAGGAACTCTGGGTAACAAAACTGTCCTGGAACGCAGTACTTCCACCTGAATTAATGGCGAAATGGACAAGATTTAAAAATGAATTGACATCTGTGCAGACAATAAAAATATACCGTTGGATAAAATACACCCATTGGAGTAATGGAATGGAGATACATGGCTTTTGCGACGCGTCCGAAAAGCATACGCTGCAGTGATATATAGCAGAGTTGAGAATTCACTCGGAGAAATTTCAGTTACAATGCTCACTGCCAAAACTAAGGTCGCACCAATTCGAAAAGAATGCACCCTTCCTCGACTAGAGCTATGCGCAGCAGTTCTATTAACACAACTTCTTAAAAAGGACCGATTCCTCAATCACCTTAGCATGGATAAAACGTGATCCTAGCAGATGGAATACGTTTGTAGCTAATCGAGTGGTTGAAATAAAAAGATTTATTAGACCAGAACAGTGGCAGCATATAAAAACTGACGAAAATCCAGCTGACTGTGCATCAAGAGGAATACATCCAACACTGCTAAAAGCACATCCTCTATGGTGGAGCGGGCCTAAATGGCTATCATTATCAAAAAATAAATGGCCTACCTTGTTAAACAATAATTACAGAACTAGTACAGAAATCCGGGAACACCATCTAGTATTACATGTCAATACAAAGACAACTGACATACTGGAAAGATTTTCAAATCTATCCCGAATGATACGTGTTCTGACATACTGCAAACGATTTGCCACCTGCTGTAAGAAAAAGAAGCCGCTTACAAACGAATTCACTACCGAAGAACTCCATACCACACTAACCAACATAATTAAAACGGTTCAACAGGAATACTTTCATCACGAAATACACCAACTGGAAACGCAGCAAAGTTTGATCAAATCCAGGAAATTACTCACACTCTCGCCGTTCCTGGATGAAAGGGGATTATTGAGAGTAGGGGGAAGACTGGAAAACTCCCTACTCCCCTATGATGAGAAGCATCCCTTCATACTTCCCCATAATCATTACTTTACTTTGTTGTCCGAGACGCGCATGAAAGGACACTACACGGAGGAAACCAGAACACACATGCATATGTACTTCGCCGGTATTGGATAATCGATGCCAAAACAGCGATAAGACGTCTCATACACAACTGTACGACCTGCTGCCGTTATAGAGCAACAACGGCCAGACAACTTATGGGTACCTTACCAGGCCCAAGAGTCATTCCATCACAGCCCTTTAGTCACACTGGAATGGACTATGCAGGTCCATTTAACATTCGATTATCGCCAGGACGAGGCACTAAAGTGTACAAAGGATATATCGTAATCTTCGTATGCCTCTCTACAAAAGCATTGCACTTAGAGGCAGTTAGTAATACGACTACAGAAGGGTTTCTTGCCGCCTTCAAACGTTTCACATCCAGAAGAGGCCTTTGTACAAATCTATACAGTGACAACGGTACCACCTTCGTAGGAGCCAAAAACGAGCTAGATAAGCAGTTCAACCTCGCCGTAAAAGAAATTCACAATCAATCATCCTAGAAGCTTACTACTAACGGAACTCAATGGCACTTCATACCACCAGCAGCACCACACTTCGGCGGACTATGGGAAGCCGGTGTAAAATCAGTGAAGTATCATCTCAAACGAATTGCAGGAGAGATAAATTTCACTTTGAAGAATTCTCAACGCTACTATGCCAAATTGAAGCGTGTTAAAATTCGCGTCGATTGTGCCCACTCAGTAACGAGCCTAGTGAGTTGACAGCAATCACACCGGGACACTTCCTAATTGGAAGCTGCATAATTATACCTCCTGAACCAACTCCACCGGAAAAACAAATACACTGCTTGAAAAAATTGGAGCTCATAACCAAGCTAAAAAATGACTTTTGGAAAGTGTGGTCCACAGAATATCTGTCGAGATTACAGCAAAGGCCTAAATGGACTAAACAACAGAATAACGTTCAGGAAGGAGACTTAGTACTCATAACTGATGAATCCGTACCCCCAGCACGATGGCCGTTGGGAAGAGTAATTCAGGTACATCCAGGGAAAGACGGACTAGTACGCGTAGTTCATATTCGCACAGCAAAAACTACGTTAGAGCGACCAATAACAAAACTGTGCAAATTGCCGTACGACAAAGAAGAACTGCCAAACACTGACAATAATCAATCATCAAAAAATCCACTAAACAACAAGTGTATGGCTTCCAAACAGCAGTCCAGAAAACGACCACGCATTCATCCGACCAATATTCCCATCAGACCATCAATAGAAGAACATAAAAAGACATGCCTCCATTCAAAACAAGGCAAAAGATTTGCATCCGGCACCATCACGTCATTACTACTACTAAACTGTGTACTACCAATCTTCACGACAACAATATTACCAACGATGGAAAACCTCAGAAAGATCACAGAGAAACAACTTATAGATATTCAAGAGTTCGAACACAATCCAGGAATCTATTTTGAAGACCTAGGAAATCTTCATATGGTCAACAATGAATGGAACACGATAGTCTATTACAATCTGAGTACATACTATCAGCAGTTAGAGGGATTCGAGCTGTGTTTAAAGAAACTGGAAGAGTTGTGCGACCAGATGATAACATACCGTTATTTCTGCAACGCCATCTTTATAGAGGTGTCGCATAAGGTACAAGAAATGAAACAATAATCTCATCCTTCACACCAGAAACGGAAATGGAAAAGGCATAAAAAGACAACGTAGAGCTCCACTAGAAATCATAGGAGCACTCCAAAATAGTTTGTTTGGAGTACTGGATCAAAACTATGCTACTTATATTGACGACGAAATACATAAACTCAAAGACAATGAGGATTACCTTTTAGATCTCGCCAAGAATCAAACATCAGTAATAGAGGTCACTACAAACGTGCTAAAAAAGACTACCGAACAAATACAACGTTAATTCGAAGCTTTCAACGAACACATTACAGCAAACTTTGAAACCCTCCGGCGAGGAGTAGAAGACAACAAAAGGATACAGACCTTCACCGCTATGACCTCTTACCTCAATTTACTTATAACCACATATGAGAGGACACAAAATGAATTTATAAACTTATTAGCGGACTCTCATAGCGGGAAAATTAGTCCCTTTTTGCTAACTCCGATGCAATTGCGAGATCAAATTAAATTCATAAGAGAGCACATAACATCATCTCTCATAATTCCAGGCGAAGGTAGCTCAGAAGATCTACTGAATCTATATAAAATAATAACTGTCAGAAGTAGGATCACAACTGACTACAGCATTTTTAAAATTCGCATACCACTCCCGAGCGAAGGCCTCTACCAATTATTTCGAATATATCCTGTCCCTACAAGACACCAATCAGAGTTCATCTACATAGAACCATCATCAGACTACTTGGCTACAACACTTCATAGAGACCTTTTTTACCCCATGACCACAAATGAAATCAAGGATTGCATTACAACCGAAAAACTGGGATTATTATGCTAACAGCACCATCCGATCTACTCAGTACACTCATCTCTTAACCAGTGTGAAATGCGGCTCCTCAATCACCAAGCAGTAAAACCAGATATATGTAAAATCAAAAAAACAACTCCCTCTCAATATTGGGTCCAACTAGAGCACCGAAACCACTGGATATACGTTGTCAACAACGAGACTACAATTAATGTAGTATGTGGAAAAAGGGTTGCTATAAAAACATTAAGTAGAAGCGGAATCATCAGGTTAGGGGAAGACTGTACCATAAAACATCAGACAATGAGCATTAGCGCACAATCCATTATTACGGAATATACAAAATTATCATTCCTCCCATCAACTAATCTCGCTGACATACTTCCGGAATTAAACATAAATCACCAGATATCACTGCAGACAGTCCCACAAACTCACCTAGATACAAATGCGTTAAATACCTTGAATATCAACAAGAAATATTTGGACCTAAAACCGCTAGACACCCATCATGTACATCATTATGTAAGCACATACATAATTGTACTCATCATAGTAGCAGCTTTCCTTTGGGTCACATATCAAAGTTTGCGACCATGTAAAAAAAACAACTGTAACATCATTTGAAGTCCAGCCGGTTACTCCACAACCTGCGAAACGAAAGACGACACCAATTCCGCCCGTGGCAGAATGATCAGACGATCATAACATACAATGACCCCACAACATACCAATCATTAATTCTGCATACCATTGCTGCATTCCACAAAAAATAATCCGCATGAACTCGCGCAAATACTGCAACTAGCGCAATGTTATTCGAATGTACAGCAATAAATGCAAGTAAAGCAAAGTCGTTCACCTTTGCTCAAAATAAAATGGAAAACAATAATATTTAGGCGTAAGCAATTAATATGTATAAATTGATCGATGTTTTGGAATAAAGTAGAGTTTTTCATTATACGCAAAACAGTAGTTACTTTTTTTAGAGCTTTGCTACGCCCCCACCAGTGGTAAGCGTACTTCTAGCATTACACCGACGCCCCCACAAGTGGTAAGCGTTAATTAACCTTTCGGTTCCCCTACCGAACATACAGAATTAATAAATAACCAGAAGCAGAGCTCTAAAATGGCGTTCGATATGAGAACGGCGACTTCCCTCGTACAATATTACAATGGCACCCACGAAGATACGGAATCGTTCATTGAAGCTATAGAGTTGCTTGATGAATTAACACCTGCCGACCAAAAAAACACATGATCAAGTTTATAAAAACACGCTTTACCGGGAAAGTTAAGTACACAATCACAAGCGATATAAATACAGTTGCTCAGATAAAAAGCAAACTTAAACAGAAATTCTCGGCAAAATTATCGTCCGATGCACTACTAACGAAGTTTAAAGCATGCAAGCAAAACAACAAAAAGTTAGAAGATTTTGCAAGCCAACTAGAAGATCTGTCGAGGCAATTAACTAGGGCATTTATTGCAGAAAATTTTGCAACAGGGGAAGCAGCAGAAAAATTAGCAGAAAAATTCGCGATGTCATCTTTTAAAGACAATCTGGCTAACCCGGAAACATCACTAATAGTGAAAGCAAGCAGCGCAAATAATCTCTCGGAAATAACAGCAAAGGCAATGACAGTAGACAAACCGCAACTAAATAATGTGCTGCATTTCAATACAGGGCATCAAAGAAAGTATAACACAAATGCCTACAATAACGCAAGAAACTTCCAACCGAATCCCAGAGGTTATAATAACAAAGTGTGGCGCAATAACAATGGAAACAGAAACAACTGGCCACAGCGATCAAATCAAGTCTGGCGACAAAATACGAATACAGCCCAAAGCCAGGGTAACCACAATTATAATCACTATAAAAACAGACCAAATGCTCAAATCAGCAGAAGAATTAATCACTGCGAATCGGGGGAATACCAAAACCCTCAGCCAGATTCGGTAATAATCAGGTTGGGGGAAACAACTCAAGCACAACAAGAATACACCAATTAAACCTCTCCTTAGCAAACTTCATCACAGCATATGTGGACATGTGTGGCAAAATATGTACGTTCATCAAAGACACAGGAGCAGATATCTCTATATTCAAAAGAGACAGAATTAGCAAAGACCAGCAATATTATCCAAAACATACATGCCTAATACATGGAATAACTGACAAAAAGAAACAGTCAATCGGAGCAACCTACACAAAAATTCAGTTCAACGAGCAATTCTCACTAGAGCATCTATTCCAAATAGTAGACAATGACTTCGCCATACAAGCCGATGCGATATTGGGACTAGATTTCCTTACAAAGTTCAAGGCTAAAATCGACTACGATACATAGACGCTCTCCATTAGCACAAATAAGGATTCGGTAGTTTTACCAATCTCAAGTGGACCCACCCCAAACTCAATCTCCATACCCCCAAGATGTGAGATTGTCCGAAGCGTTGAAATATCGCAAACAGGCACGTCTAATGACTTAGTGGTTCAAAATGAAGAAATCCATCCAGGAATCTTCATATCGGGAAAAATAGTATCACGAAACAACCCCCTAGTAAGAATTTTAAACATCACAGATGAAACCATAACATTCTAAAAACCTATAATTAAAGCGGCACCTTTAGATCACTTCCATATTATCGACATAATGCCAAAAACCTCTGATAGAGCTAGCAAAGTGATGTCAAAATTAAATCTGAACAGCATCCCAAACTAAGCCAGACAACAGTTCGAAAATGCATGCCGACAATACCAAGACATATTTGCTCTGGATAATGAACCACTAACGATAAATAATTTTTACAAACTAAAAATAGAGCTTTCCGATAATAGACCAGTGTATACTAAAAACTACCGATTACCAGAAGCACATAAATATGAAATTAATCGGCAAGTAGAAAAAATGCTGACAGATAGAGTTATAGAAAATTCGGTTTCACAATTTAACTCCCCCATACTACTCGTGCCCAAAAAGTCCACAAACGAGTAGAAAAAGTGGCGATTGGTAGTTGATTTTCGAAATATAAATAAAAAAGTCCTTGCTGACAAATTCCCACTACCTCGGTTAGAAGATATACTGGACCAAATGGGTCGGGCTAAATACTTCTCTACATTAGATCTCATGTCAGGGTTTCATCAAATACCGCTAGATGAACACTCTAGGAAACTCACTGCTTTTTCTACCAACCAAGGCCACTACCAATATACGCGACTTCCCTTCGGACTTAATATAAGTCCAAATAGTTTTCAGAGAATGATGGCCATTGCTATGGCCGGACTAAGCCCAGAAGTAGCCTTCCTATATATCGACGATATAATAGTAATCTAATAGCAGTATTCAAAAGGGAGACAAATCTCAAACTCAATCCTGAGAAATGCAAATTTTTCCAAACTGAGGTCACGTACCTGGGTCACCAAATATCTGCGCAAGGCATCAATCCAGATAGCTCGAAATACAAAGCCATCAAAAATTACCCAGTCCCAAAGAACACGGACGACGTTCGACGCTTCGTCGGTTTTTATAATTATTACAGGCGTTTCGTCCCTAACTTTGCGAGCATCGCACTACCATTGAACAAATTGCTCCGTAAGAATACTAAATTTGACTGGTCAGATACCCACCAAAAGGCATTCGAAACTCTAATACATATACTAATATCCCCAGCAATATTACAACATCCAAATTTTAAAAAACCATTCATAATTTCAACGGATGCATCAAAAGATGCGTGCGGGGCAATATTGGCACAGAACATTGATAGAAAAGAGCTCCCGGTGGCATATGCCAGCAAAACGTTCACACATGGAGAGAGAAATAAATCGACAATAGAAAAGGAACTAGCAGCCATACATTGGGCAATAACATATTTCAAGCCCGACGTTTACGGTACAAAATTCTTTGTACGAACAGACCACCGACCACTTGCATATTTATTTGGGATGAAAAATCCTTCGTCCAAACTAACACGAATGAGATTGGACCTAGAGGAATTTGATTTTGAATTACACTACGTTAAAGGAAAGGAAAACGTCGGACCAGACGCACTATCTAGAATAAAAATAGATATAAACGACCTAAAAGATATTAGTATTCTGCAAATACAAACACGTGCAATGAAAAAGCAGATAAAACAAGACACAACGGTGACTCAAACTATAAATAACCCAATAACTGCACAGCCTGATCAACTGCCTATGTTAGAGGCAATTTCACCAACCGAAGTAATAACAAAAATTGATAATGTAAATTGTAATATAAAAGACATTACCGGAAAAATAAGTAAGGTACATAAAAATAGACTAAGGAAAATATAGGAACGTAATTAGGTACAGTGAAATAAGCAAATATGCATATAAAATAAAATTACTAGCTAATAAAGTTATAATACTTTACCCATAAAAAAAAAAAAAAAAAAAAAAAAAAAAACTTCACCATTCATATTTTTTTTTTCAATCAATCTAAGTAAAGTATAGCATAGACCATAGATAATATAACAATAGGCTAATATATCAATTGCTAATATACCAATATATTAATATACGCTAATAACTAGAAGAAATTAGTACTTACGAGGTTGACACTATTACATGACAATACATATGTAAAACAAAGTTTGCGTTTACGATGCATAAAATTTTTTTTGTTTTAAAAAAAAAATTTTTTTAAAAAAGGGGAAAGGTGTAATACGCACGAAAATACCCCAAAAGCACAAGCATAGAAGTTGCACAAATTTCCATAATCACGGTGAGAAAGTAAGTTTAATTACACATGTATGTAGGTAGCATAATGAGCAATCACTACCTGCCTCAAGTGAGGTCAGCGACTTGCATATGCATAAGCTCAAACGAGAATTGACTCACCGGCCTACTTAACTGCCTTCTGCATGTAAAAACTAAAACAAACAAAAGACGATGATAAACTGACTTCTGTTTGTTTTAGCTCAAATTACAAAGTAGCGGCAAGTTATGAATGAAATCGTAAAGGTGGAAAAGTGCAACGCAAGCTTTGTTTATTGAATCGTAATTAATCGATGTCAATTGGTTCTCATGCAATTATTGTAAAATAAGCATTTTAAGCATGGGAACCAACTTAGGTCAACCAGGTAATTTTAAAATATAAATAAGATAAGAAAGGGTAAAATAAAGTCACTTGCTATTTGACATTAGTAAAGTATACGGAGTGTTTTTTCTGCTCAAAATAGTAGACATTGGAGTCAACGCTGCTGATAGCTGCTCCACCTTATTATTAGAGTTTGCGCTGACATAGCCGCTCTTCAGGAGTCAACGCTGCTCCTCATAGCTTCTCCGCCTTTTTATTAGAGTTTGCGCTGACATAGCCGCTCTTCAGGAGTCAACGCTGTTCTTAGCGGCTCCCAAAGATTCAACATTGGATTTACAGCGATCAGTGTACATGTATGTTGTACAGAGCACCACAACGTATACAACGAAATCTCAGATCAGATAAGAAACCTAACAAAACAGAAGAAGACTCAACAAAATACCATATCCAAATATCTAAACGACTTTTGTGAACAAAACGGAAACAGAACACAAAAAATAGAGGACGAAGTACAGTACATGCACAGGTATACCAAATTAATTATGACATTACTCTACTAAAAAACCACATATACGATATCGAAACAATCATGCTGACCAGTAAATTAGGCTTACTTTCCGGAAACATCCTTACGGAAACAGAATTGAACTTGATTCCAGACCTAGAGAACTTCAAAGATATTGAAATCGTAATTGCATTCCATAGAGAACAAATTATTGTCATTATACTAATCCCAGAGTACAGCGAAAACCCTTTTGCCAAAAGTGCTCTTAGAACCGGTCCCTAATGATAGGAAAAAATCCATATATTTGAATGAATATATAGTTTTAATATACCGAAATAACACTTTTATAGTATAAAAATAAGGGACAACTTACAGAAAAATTTAATTGAAATCAAAGATAAATGTATCCATAATATCATTAATTTTAATAAAGCTTATTACCCGATGTAAAGCTTTTCAAAAGAAAAAATAAAAGAAATTACTCCAGGAATAATTTTAATTTTAATTATATACCAGAATTGTAATAATTTGAAATTAAATATTTACGGCAATAACCTAATTAAATGTGAAAATTGTAAGGTAGAAATATGTAACGTATCATATGATAATTTTTATACTAGGATAAAGGATAATATTATTTTACCACATTTTGTTGCAAAAATAACAGAAAAAAAATCTATAAGCTTAGTTAGCCTTGAAGAAATCAATATAAATAATATTAACAATCATAGAAGAAAAACTAAAGAAATAATAGACGAAAAATATGTAAACCGCTTATTAAAGATACCTATAAAAATATCATTATTGTAATAATCATTTTAGTTATAGTTTTTGGCAGAAAAATTATATAACCTAAAAATAAAGGAAAAATTGTACTAAATGCTTCTTCGGAGCCTCAGACTAACGGTGGGGGCGTTCTAGATCATGCCATGAAAAACGTAATATAAAATCTACATTAAATTAACTATGCGTTTTTCTATTATATTTTTGTCAAATCAACAAAACTCAATTTATATTTTCGTTCAAGTTTATTCATGTTCATATTTGAGAAAAATAATTTCCGTTCCCGTGCGGTAGTCAGTAATTGAAAAATAGGAAAAGATATTCACGGGCAGTCTGAAGTTTGAAATCCGCAGTAAATCGTCACGCTCTTTAAATTCGTTTCTCGCATTTAAGTCGCCAATGTAATTTCTACATCTTTTTTAATCTCAATAAAGAGTTAATTAATAGTTTAAGTTGGTGTTTTCATTTATATTATTTTTTTTTCTTAACTTTTCTTAACAATAAAAACAGATTATTAAACTCTTAGCCTCACGGGCACGTGTATTAATTTTTAATATGGATGTATTTATATGGATGCATATATTGTAAGGCAAGTTGAAAAGCGTTGCATGTTCTTGCATGTTCCGGATTCATCAGAAAATGTGTAGGTGAAAAATGTTGATTTTTTCTTCTCCTAAATAAGCAGAACAGATCAGAAGAGACTACATTCAAATAGTCTGAAACCAGCTTTTTCAATTCCTCTAATACCTTCCATATATTCTTCCTGCCATGCTGCGGTTTGCATTATAGGGAAGCTCCTGTGAAACTGGTGTAAAAATATATAAAAAAAAAGTTAAAAACCAGAATTGTTCTAAGACCAATTCCTATGATACTCTAGTTGAATGACCGTATGTAATTTTGTAAGGTCAACTCTCTTTGCAAGTATGACTTTTGAAGTGGTTTTTCGCATATATTCTTAAAACGGTTCGTCGGTCAGTAGGATTTTATTAGTACAATAAAAACGTCACCAAAATGACTCGCAGACGCACATGCAGATAAATTCCTGTAAAGACGTGAATTTTTTAGGGTTCCCTACATCAAAAGGAAAAAAACGGAACCCTTTTAAAATCGCTTGAGCGTCCGTCCGTCTGTTAGTTACAGACGTTTCAATCGCAAACAACGTGACGTAAGATTTTGAAGAATTTTAGGCCTTAATGACGCTCACATATTTCAACAGTCAAAGATTGAGAAATATAAATATTTTTTAATTTTTAATGGGGTTGATCTGGGCGCTCTAAAAAGTTTTTTATTTGTACTATGAGGGGTATCGTTCAGAAGATCTACTTTCGAGGGTTAAAAAAAAAACATTATTGAAAAATTGTTTCTAAATCTAATATCTTGATATTATCACTAATAGTGGCCATTGTGAATAACGGGGAAACTATGTAGTTGCTGGGCAAAATAATTTATATGTTAACTTATAAGACAACAATATTATTCAGTTGTCATAGGAAAATTTGGATTACATTTAAATATACTTAATTCCGTTATTAAAGATCTGGTCCTTAACCGTAACTGAGCGAGTCGGAATCGCTCTTAATCGAATTATCTAATTAAGACCTCGAAAAGTTCGGAACTGGAACGGGATGAACCATAAAATTTTTTGAACTGACTAAAAACTCAATCTTTGCAAGTTCTACAACGGGCGTCCAGGTCACCCATAAAATTAATAAAAGTCTTGATAATTGGTATACTTAAAAATACTGGAATTTTATAATATATATTATTCTGATACAGCAATTTTATCTACTTCTGTTACAATGGACTTGTTCCACTGCTTGAAGCAGCGCTGGAGGTTCCCGTTTGATACGCCGTTCAAAAGCTTCGTATATGCACGCCTGATATACTGCATATTTGCAAAATTTTCTACACGTATGAACATTTCGATTTTAACAAATACAAAATATCACACCAAGCTAAATTCGGGAAATAGTCCGCAGAGTGATCCATGATTGTGATATTGTTTCGTGCAATATACTCGCGCACAACACGGGCTAAGTACCATACCTTATTTCGGTGCGGATTGATTTCCCACCGACATATTTATGCTAGAAAGATATTTGATCTGTGAAAGATTGTAAGCATCTTTTCCCAATTATAAGGGCCCTTCTAAAAAATAAAAATAACACGAACTCAAAATTTATTCATTTTTCTTAAAGTGAAAATAAAATTCGCAATAAATCAAAATTTCTGAAAACTCCAGTCAATATCTCATAAATTCTTAACAACAACAGTAAAAAAAAAAACTGAAAAATGAATTTGTCCTGTCTTTTACCATTAGCAAACTTTTAAAGCCATACAAAAGTCGGTAGATGGACTATAGATATACTCTTAAAAGCAAGCTGAAAGAGAGAGAGCGGAAGAGAGATTCCTTAAGACAGATTTACTTTCACTGTTCTTATCGTCGAATAACGTTTTTCTTATTTTTGTGGAAATTTATTCTGAATTCTACGAGAGTGTATCTGCGAACAGAAAAATTTCTATACCGCAGCACCTCGTAAAGCTTGTGGGAAATACTTTTATTTCCTCCTTCCTCCGTCTACCCCTCCCCCATCCCTTCATCAGAATCGATGACACAATGGCACTGAAGTCTTCTTTTTAAATAATAGATGTGCGATTTGATTTACCTCATAAAGGAACTCTTCTCGATACGATTCGAAACCACGAAAAAATCGTAAATCCAGGACAAAAAAAAACTTCAAAGGCGCATACCTATTTGTGTCTGGTTGACTCTGCTCTGTATATATTTCGTCTCCTATAAAACACTGAGACATTAAATTCCCACCCAATAAACAACCTCAAATGAGGGTAAGTGGTTGGTGCTGCTACTGCTGCTATTTGGTATAAAACGGCTACCCACTGCTTCATTCTATTTCCCCCAGAGGGATATCTTTTACATAGCTCCCCAGCAATAATATAGCATTTTAATGGCAGGCGTATAACTCCTGGAAAAAGAAGTAGCAGAAGTTTAGGTTTGTGTGTGTGATCTCTGTGAATAACCGGATAGAATCAGTAAATGTTTATTGTTCCATCAGCACAAGGATATGGCCCGTACGGGTATCGATGGTAAAATATTTATAGTTCTCCTTTTCCCCATTGACTTTAAATCTATTGCGTTCCTCTTCGAGAGCTGTAGTAGGTTAGGTAGGTACTAAATCAGTTTTGCAGAGATGACATAGGTGCGCGTTTTGAGGTGGCGAGCAAAGCCTATGTGTGTAGGTGTGTATGAATGTAAGATGAAAATTACGCATAACAACAAATTTCGAGTTTGTTTGTTCGCTTAATTGATTTAACTTGCTACCACTGCACGTGACATTAATCTTTTATAACGTTCCGACTTTCGCCGTGATTTATAGATATGTGACGGGAATAAGCTTCCTTCTCCTCCTCCTCGCCGCCACCCTCTTCCAACCCTCCTTCACTCTTAAACTGTGTATCCCCATCACCTTACTGCCGTAGAAACTTTCTTTTATATAAAGGAGGATTGAAAGTAGAAAGGTCATGGGAATATTTGTTTTTATTGTAAATTCCTAAAGTCTCCAATAAGTTATACAACATAGAGGTACCTACCTTTATAAATGTCTTCATCTCTGTACTTAAAACTCAAATAAATTCTTGTCTCTATATTTCCGGATGTTCCTGTAACCCTGCTAATGGCCGCTGCTGAGTTTCTACAGTACTTGAGTGTAAAACTGCTCTCAAGTACTCGCATATCAGCACCTTAATTGAAAATACCTTGGGGGCACGGCACGTTTGCTGTATGTAGGTATATAACTGATGGTTGGAGTAGCTTAGATAGGTTTGCTCCCGGGCTGATGTTCGGAGCAGCTAAAATAGCATTGCTCCTAGTGTAGGTATTTAGAGTAGCTTAGTTAGCTTCGCTCCTAGTGTAGGTAATGGACTAGCTTCGATAGCCTCGCTCCTAAATGAAACAACTTGTGTTGCTGTCCTGAGTGAATTCCACAGACTCTTTTATTCGAACTACCAGAATATTTATATAAAAGTCTTATCTTAATTGTTTATGAATAACATTAACTTTATCAAATCGTACATAAATGATTTGTAATATACCAACTATAGCTTATTTTTATTACATCACGGTACTCGTCGCTTTATACATACATAATCATCAATTCTGTTAAGTACTTGCAGCTTGTTATTATTACATAATGGCATTCGTCGTGATCGCCTATGTTCTACCGCTGGCGCAACTTGATCGTATTCCAAAGTGCGAATTCTTACGCGCAGGGTTATTGTGTCACTCGGTCTACCTTTACGTGTTTCCTTAACTGATTCAGAAATTTCTGTATGTCAGTGATAAGTGGAATTATTATATGAAAAGGATATAGGTATGTATGTAGGTACACGTCTGCTAGCATTTCTTTATTGATAGATATTTGGTATGTAGGTAGGTAACACAGAGGAATTCAAGCCATTGTATCTTTGCCTGAGAGTTGAGATGAAGCTGTAAGATTAAAAGGTTTGAAATTGGTGGTCTTAGGGAGAGTCATCATTTGAACAACCTTACAGATCCTTGGTTATCTCGTTTTAGTTTTCAGTTGGTTGGAGTTGTCGTTTTAAGGGGAACAGGCGGCATATCACATCCACTAGTATGACCCTCCCTCCTCATTATTTTAGTTTCATTAATTTGTTGAGTGAATGCTGCCCTAGGTTTCATTTAATAAATTTCAGTGCTTTTAGAAAGCATTTAGCAAGAAAGTTCCGGCTTTGGGAAAACACATTTGTGAGTTGTGTGGGGATAATTCTAAGAACTGATTTCTAAAGAATTTAAGGTTAATAAGTGGTCAGTACATCCACGTCTATTTGGTAAATACGAAGCCATCCGTATTCTATTCTACGAGACGTGTGCATCCACGTCTATACTAAGGAATACGCAGCCGTCTCTGCTCTGTTCTCCGAGGTGTCCGTTCACATCCACACCTATTCTAGAGAATATGAGACCATCCGTATTCTTGTCACTTTTCAATACTTGTACTTGACAACTAGCCGTATATATTATTAAATAGGTGAAAAATACGCAGAATTATTTTACTTAAACACTAGTTAAATTGCTAAATAAAACTCAAATGTAATCAGGTTCTAATACTTTTCAATAAAATACCCACTCGAGTTAAAATACGGCAACCCACATGGATAATTTGCCTCTCCCGCGAAGGGTCAACGACCCTGGAAGAAAGATGAAAAACGGTAGTCGGGCGAATTGAGTCAGTGGATAGTCCCCGGGAGTGTCTGCCAACGTGAATTTTTCTTTCATTTCAATTGAACTGAAGTGTATCTACAAAACGAAAACGGAAAAAGAAAAACAATAAAATCACAATAAGATGACTTTACTTTATTTGCGAGCGTTTTGTTTTATAATTCCCTTTGTGAACTGAAGTGCTGCAAGCAGGCTCGACGTCCATAGGTGTAACATGCACAGGCGCCAGGCACAGGTTAAGTTGAGGCGGTGCTCATTGGAGCCCCCTGCGAACAACCCAACGTATAGGTTTCGACGTTACCCAGCGAGGGACCCCCGAGCTTTGAGAAGAGGGGTAGCCATAGAGAAGTAAGTTTTTAAATTTACATATTTCTTCAAAAGCGGATAAATTTAAAACAAAATAAAATGAATAAATAAAATTTGAATTGGGAACGCATAAAAGAAAGAAAAGGACTTGATAAAGGAATGTAGGTTTTATATAGGGAGCTTTGGGTGAAAACTTTCAGTGAAAGACGCTGCAGTTGAACAAACTATGTACTCCAAATATTTTGAAGTTTTTCCTATTCAATGCATAGTCTCATTGTATTTTTTTGAACATTAGAAATAATTTGTGCAACACTAATAAAAAAGCCCATACGTACATAACGACGTGTTTGTTTATATATTTATTTCTTTCCTCTTAACTTGTCTTAATTAAGTTCTGGTTACTGGGTTGGACGCATTTTCTTTTTTCTTCTTATTCTCTACCAAGTTTGCGATACATACGGGGAAAAAGAATGAGGAGCAGCTGCAGAAATTGAAAGAACAGATGTGAATCTTGGCATCCACCTTAGTAAAGGGAATTCCTGAAGAATTAAGAGAAGAGCTAAGTTCTGAGCAACAGGATTTTATTCGAAAATGAAAGCGGAATTTGGTGGGGAAAAATCTGAGATGTCCAGGAGAGTTGATTATTTAGAAAAAAAATCTTAGTGGTAATTCGTTTGTTAAAGTTTTTTTAAGATTGGCTTTGCTGTAATAAATTTTCAATAAACGTGAAAGCCTTTTCCACGATGGCCGTAGTATCCACCACCGCCTTCTTTCCTACCTCAAATTCCAACAACCACCTATCTGCCCCCTCTTTGTCGGCAGTTATAGGACGTTATAGTAAAAAAATTGGCAAATTTTGCAATTTTTTTTTTTTTAATTTTAACGATTTCCCCGCTAAACGGCAAGATAAGGATAGCACTTTCTTGCAAGATTTTGAGACCTCCGAATGTTACTTTTCATTTGATTCGACACATGTACTTACCCAAACGCTACCGTTATTATGATGCATAATTTAATTAATTTTGCTAATAACAATAGAAACCGCGCCCAATTTTATGCAATTCCATGCAAATGATGAAATTATGAATCATAGAAACGGGAATGTCTAAAAAACGGATGCATTTTTGCAGGTACACGCGCATAGTCAAATTAAAGGTAACATTCCGGGGTTTCTAAATCTTGCAAATAAACTGTATAATTATCATGCATTTTCGCGGGAAAAACGTTAAAATTTGAAAAAAAATAGGATGTTGTTTCCCAATTTTAGGACTTTGACGTACTACAACTTAAGATTGAAGATGACTAGGGCTGGGTGGGCAAACGCTTCACCGGCCGTATAATTTTAAACTCGGAAATTAAGTCACTGTCGCATTCTGTCACTCCCTACAAATTACTCATTTTAACAAGATCAAGTGACGGCTGAGAATGAATCTCACCCTGGCAACTTCAATCTAAAATTAAAATTTAATTGCAACATTAATCCTTGTACGGAGGGTGATTTTCAGTCATTTATTAATTTTGTGAAAGGTTTGCAGCAGTTCCAATTAGGCAGACCGTGGCAATTACGTAGTGGCGTTCCGTTCGATTGTTCTACAGAGCGTTTAGATGAATGAGGTATCATCTAAGCATTAAAAGGTGCCATTTGCCAAGACAAAGTGAGCTTTTGTCCTTTGTGATGGTCTGTAAAATTACGTTCCATGAAGGACTTTTGCTTGCTCCTGGGTTTAATCTAAAGCCTTTTGCTTTGTTCTATTTAGGTGAGGTGTAGAGGAGCATAGTAATCACAAAAGTACGCATTCACTCACGAACCAGCAGCAATAAAGGTTGACTTAGTTACGTTTATGCTGTGTGCTAGGTTGAACTGTATGATTAAGTATATAATGATGAAAAAGGAGTTGAACTTATGTAAAACTCTTTCAGTCTAAGTGCTTGGAACCGATACGGGACACTTTTAACACATTGATAACCAGCGATACTTTTGTGAGACCTTATGAAAAAGGAGTTGAACTTATGTAAAACTCTTTCAGTCTAAGTGCTTGGAACCGATACAGGACACTTTTAACACATTGATATCCAGCGATACTTTTGTGAGACCTTCTACTCAGCTTTAAATATCTTAAAACCATTAAAATAAACCCATTGACAGACGAAGTTAGTAGTGCATGCTTGGGCTTGAAACGCACCTAATACCAACCTTCAATTGAAGATTTATCAAACGCATTTCAGCAACAAGTATGTCACTAATGTAAGGAATTAATATTTTTGCTTTTTTTAATAAATAAATATAGAAAAAATATAATTTGCTTTTTTACTAGAGCTGCACAAAATTAAAAATTTCTAGATGTGATACGATTCACGATTTAAGCTAGGTTTTTTACGTCATCACTGGCATGTGGTATACTTTGTAAAAACCTTCCGAATGTTCAAGAGTTAGTAGTAGTCTCATAAGATTTGTTTCACAACTGCGGATTTAGATGAAATTCGACCTGAAAGCAGTTCATATGTTCGTTTATCAAAAGGTCCAATTAGATTTTTGTAATACTAAAGCATTGTTGGAGATCAGAATGGAGGACTAAATTGTTTCAATTCACATAATTCACGTATAAAACTAACTGTTCTTTCCACTTGCCAGCATGTACGTTTATAAAAGAGTGAAATGTGAATGTTGTTTGTCTTTTCTTAATGCGTAAGGACTCTACAGAGATACATGCTTTAAATTCAGTTTAGATACATTTTCTATATATGTATAAGAATTCCACTATAACTTAGCAAAGATTATTCTTGTTTTGAAATGAAGTCCTCTTCTTCCGGCATAAAATCCATGCTAATTTATTATTGTAAATTTCATTTCACGTTCATGTAACTATTCCACGTAAGGTTCACGTAACTTTTCCACGTACAATTCACGTAACTATTGCATGTGTCAACATATACCGATAACCTGCATGATATTGGTATACAATATTCCACCCATAGTCGATGGAGTTGATACGTCCCAGATCTATAAATATTCTTCAAAAATTTCATTTTTAGTTTTCTTTGTTATCGCGAAAGTATGAATTTTAAGGCAATCGCCATAGATTTTTATTAATGCTTTAATTTTCTTTTATCCAAACATCAAACCAAAAAAAAATTTATAACCGCAGTCAACAAAGGTTTTTTTTAGTTTTAATGTTAGTTGAGTGACTGCAAAGTAAGCGTTTTAAAAAGAATTCAATTATTCAGTTGTATTCACACAAATTTTCTTTTTTTTCTTCTAGTTTTAAGATTTCCTTACCCAAAGGGTGTCAATGGAACCCTTCGTAGTAGGTAGACGGTTGAAATTTTCACAGAGTGTGTTCTAGTGCCGATATCACAGCAAATAATGAAAATAAAATAACGTTAAAAATTAATGCAGCCTAATTTCTATCAAACTTTTATATCTCCAAAGTATATTTCAACAAACTAGATTTTTTTTAAAAGGCCAGCATGCTTCTCTTAGAAGTGCAAGAGTTTCTCGAAACAAATGGAAAAATAAAAAAGTAAAATAAATGAGCATATTTGAGGTCGATGCAGCTTAACTTATATTGTAGGCCACATTCATAAAACTGCGCGCATATCTGGATATTTTTCATGTTATGTACATACCTATATATAAATCACGTCATTAAATCAAAGCATTTTAAAGTAGGCCTCTGAGGTTGCACAAAGCCATTACCGTCCTTATGTTCCAGGCCGTGACACAAAACGATTTTGGTACCTGCAAAAGTATTAGAGTGGTACGATTTCGTACTTCTCTTAGCATTTGTTCTTATGGAAAAATGCATTACTTTCAACTTTTTATTAATGTAATCAACAGATTTTTTGTTGGCACTTGGTGAAACCTCATTTCAAGTAAGGAAAACTAAAACATTTGTTAAGTTTCGCAGAAAATATATAAAATGGTTTATTTAAATTTAATTTAATTTATGCCTAACGCGTTTCGATCTCAAAGATCATCATCAGAGGACTAATTAATACATACAGCTTTTGAAGCCATCGAACCAATCATCATTACCAATACATACCAAAATGAAAATTACATACAAGCAATTATTCTGTTCGTTTAACATAAAACTGCCATTTTCTTTTACTGCACAGATTTCTTTAATTTCGTATTTATCTAACAATCTCCCGGCCGGTAGACTAAGCAAGAGTTTAACATTATTTTCAATTTTGTGCTTATTGCACATTAGATGTACATTAGAAGAATTGGAGCTAATGTGTTCCTTCAACCTAACTTTTAGTTTCCGTCTTGTTTTTGCAACATAAATGGCGTTGCAATCATTACAAGATATTTTGTAAACTCCACTTTTTTCTAAGTCATCAACAAGGCCTTAACTTATTGTTAACCAATAATTTCCTTAAGGTTAACTTGTTGGAAAAAGCAGGCAATACGTTATTGTGTTTTGAGGGTTTTTATTAATTTATATGACACATCTTTGATAAAAGGAATTTTCTTGTGTTTCATGTCACAATTTTTGTTTTCCTGAATGACAGGAAAAATCAAAGAAAGGTTTTTAATTTTTAGCTTGTTCCTTAGTAATTTGTCTATTAAGCTATTAGAGTATCCATTATTCTTCGCGATCAGTATAGTTTTTATTTCATCTTTAAAATTATCTGGTGATAATGGGATAGATATCAACCTATGTATCATAGAATAAAAGGCTGATAACTTAGTGGACCATGGATGTGCAGAGTCTGCAGAAATTACAGCATCACAAAACGTATCTTTTCTAAAGATTTTAAAATTTAATGAGTTGTCAGAGATAGTAATTGTCAAGTCTAAAAAATTAATTATTTTATTACCTACCTCTAAAGTCAATTTTATATCATCGTCAAGTTTATTCAATATATTATTCAAGAAATATTTTAGTTGTCGCTCAGTGCCCGTCCATATACATAAAACATCGTCTACATACCTATACCAGGTATGTAAGTGTGCTATAAGAGGAGAATTAAAAGAAAACAATGTTTGCTCCAAATGGTCCATAAAAAATTCAGCATAAAAAGGTAAGGAGGCCGACCCCATAGCCAAACCATCTTCTTGAATGTAATTTTTCCCATTAAAATGAAAATAAATTTTGATTAAAACTTAAATCAATAAAGTCAATATATTCGTTAACTAGTACTATGTTCTGGA
Organism: Dioctria linearis; assembly: GCA_963930735.1. Lineage (NCBI taxonomy): Eukaryota > Metazoa > Arthropoda > Insecta > Diptera > Asilidae > Dioctria > Dioctria linearis. The sequence goes on along the minus strand of OZ005744.1, from coordinate 119,842,637 downwards.
TTTTCTTTCGAATTCTATTAATGCAGTATGTGCGGCAAAGGTCGAAATTGGATGTACTGAGGGCACGTAACATCTACCCGGCTAATAATGGTATGACGAATGTTCAATTTCATCCGAGGGTCACTAACCTAACAGCTGTGCAATTTTCGGACCAAGAAGAAAAATTTTTAAGCAAATGCTTGAAATATGCACCCGTCTTGGGGACTGATAAAAATCAACTACTTGATCTTGCGGTTCATATTGATGCGGCGCTGGATGATGATGTAGATAACGTAGTGAAATCTGACTTCTCAAAAATTGTAAGAGACGGTAGGAATATAGTAGATAAGGCAGTAAGCAGTAACAAAGGCTTAATTAGAATTTTGAAAAGAAAAATTAAAGATAATAATTTAATTCTAACAAAGGCGGATAAGGGGGCTTCGGTTACAATTTTAGGAAAGACTGATTATTTAGAAAAAATGACTCATAATATAAAAAAATGGTTAACATTGTCTTTTTGTCTTTATTATACTTAAGAAGTTACTGTGTGTTAAACATTGAAAGACTTATTTTTTTCATATAACTCAATAGGCAAGCACGAAGCTCTGATTGCTTTCTAGTGTGATTTGTGGTATGAAAGCAACATAATTCAGTGTTATGTTTGAGTAATAAAATATAAACAATTTTCTTAAAGACAGTACTTAGATTTTTATGATGGTAAATGCACAAGGAATTAAATAACAAAATTTCAGAATAAAACTTTTAGTACGGAGGCCTATTTAAATTGTGCAGAAGGTTGAAGTTGAAAGTAATGCATTTTTCCATATGAACAAATGCTAAGAGAAGTACGAAATCGTACCACTCTAATACTTTTGCAAGTACCAAAATCGTTTTGTGTCAACATGTGCAATATCTAATCTTAATTGCTTTTGATATACTCCAAATCTAGACGATAAAATGCTAAAAGCATTTTCACCGTCCCTTCTAGTATGGCACAGTCTATAATCTCCAAAGCAAACGCTTCATCTCCAATAAAAGTAAATAGATACAAGTCTCTTGACTTTTCGAGTCTTTTTGGTGGTGGAATATTAAGGTTGTTTTCATGTAATCTTTTATAAAATTGTGTGGATTTCAAAATCCCTCCATCTGACACTCGACCGTTTGTGCCCGTATGAACGTAGATAAATTCGCGTTGGGCATTTACTATTGCAAATAAAACATCGCCGAAACCGCTTTTATAATTGTAGTAATATGACCCACTATTTGGATGCTTTTGTTTGGCTACATGCTTGCCATCTACAGCGCCAAGACAGTTTTCGAATTGCCACAATTTTCTTAATTCCTCTGCAACGCTCTCCCATTCTATCTGCGAGGACGGAATCTGAAAAAAATATTACAGCATAGTTATACAAGTTTTATCGTTGTGAAAGGGATATTAAAAGCAAACTTAACTATATCAGGTATCTCATTACATTTCAATAATTATTTTGTCTAGTTACTTCCAGAATATTCAGAGGCCAGCTTCGCCAAGCTTACCAGTGCGACAAACTATCGCCTCAAGTGCTACGACAAAGAGAAAGAAGCCCTCTTTAGAACAACAGCAGAGCAGTTTTTTCTTAAATGCAAATAAGTTTATGGCCGCAGATGCTCCAAGATATGACGAGTGTGACATTATTGGTAAGAGGCTGCCTTTTCAGCTACGTGGAATGACTGAAAATCAAAGAGTCATCGCGGAAAACTTAACGTCAGACATTATGTTCTATGGAAAACTTGGACAATTAACGGAAAATTCGTCTGTATTATTAAATAATCATGTTCAACGCCCTGCGTATTATTCAAATTATGAACAACAGCCTATTATAATACATTCGCCACCGCCTTCTACAAGTCAACCACAACAGTCAATCTTACTAAGCTCGCAAGGAAATACGAGTTCGTCACTACAACAGACACCACGTATTCTAACCGAATACTTACATTTTCAGAAAAAGTGAATATATGTAGTATAAAAATTATTATTTTTATTACCTACGTGAATATCTTTAATTTTTTTTTTTTTTGTGAATATATTTGTTTTTTATTTGGATTATGTGAATATATTTGTTTTTTTTTATTTGGATCAAAAAAGTGACTCTTAATTAATTTTACCTTAAATGCCTCCTTTAATGCCTTGTATATAACCCAACAGATTTCTGGAACAATTTTTCCGAGCGCTTGTGGTGAAATAGCCGCACTAAATTTTAAATCCTCGTAGCTTCTTCCAGTGGCAAGAAAACGCAGAGTTACCACTAATCTCTCTTCCCCGCTAATTGCGCCTCGCATGAAAGTATCTTTTTTGCTAATTAACGGTTTCACTAGTGTCAGTAAATTATCAAAAGTTTGACTATCCATACGGAGAAAATTTTTGAAATCATCGGGCTCATTATCTCTCAAATGCTTTAGCAAATTCATTTCTGAATATTTAACACGATTTAGTAACCTCTTTTTAGCCCAAGCTCTTTTTTTATATATTTTTTTATTCAAATTTAAAACGGCGCCTGCTAGAATAATGATCTGTTTTTTTTTTAATTAATTGCGATGCCATCTTTATTAAGATTCAACAGCAACTGATTTGAGGTCTATATTGAGGTGAAATTGAGAAGTGTGTGGGGATGTTGTCAAGTTCATCAACCGTTGCGCCAACTTCAAGTTGAGCAACAGATTGATAAGTGTGTGGGCCACTTAACTCTAGGGTAGACGGACGTGTGAGTTACGTCAGCTAAAATTCGCGACGACGAAAACAACGGAAATAACAAAATTCCAGAGTTTCAGTCGTCTGCAAAAACATGTGACGAATCACATTTCACTTATCGCTTATGAGAATCCAGAAAATAAAATTTACTCATGGGACAGTTTCCCATAAAGCGATAGTTGAAATGTAAAGTCAGCAAAGCTTTTGGTAAATGAATTTCAGCCAGCCTGAGAAATTATAATTAAGTTAAGAGTCAGTTCTCGGTTATTGTTAAACGTCTGAAGACAGATATATGAATATATAAAATCGTAATCTTAAGTTTTCGGTTTTTAATGTGATTATGTCGGTTGTATGAAAAAAGAAGAAGACTTGCTTTTTTAAAGATAATTCAATTTTTTTTACTATGAGCAACGAACTGACAAGACTTGTGTAGCGGACGGCAGTCACTTTTAGAAGAAGTACAAAAATTCCCTGTAACTATGTAGACTGATCTGATTATTAAACTTGTTCATTTATTTGTATGAAAATGACAAGAGTTGCCATACTAAAGATAATTACTAGTTTATAATATACAAAAAGGGAAATTATTAGTTTACAACGTAACGTACTGCCGCCATTAAGAACTTTCTTAATCTATTGGTAACTTAGCAATTTTTATGATGGGGCGCTTCAGTTCGCCATGACTAGTTTTCATGGTTACTGCTCGTACTAGATTTTCCAGCCCGGGGTGAAGAAGCCAAGTGGACGGGGGAAGGTTTTCTTCATGAGTCAGAACTACATCGCCAACAGCTAGGTTAGAGGCTGCGTATCTCCATTTTGAACGTTGGTTAAGTGAGTGAAGATACTGTGTTGACCATTGTTTCCAAAAAGACTGCGTCATCTTCTGTACTTGCTGCCACCGGGTTAAGTAAGATGGGTTCAGGTCGTTAAAGTCCCTCTCAGGCAGAGCCGTGAGTGCTGTGCCTACCAAAAAATGAGCCGGTGTTAAAGCGTCCAAACTGCTAGTGCCATCGTCACCAGTCGCCGTCAGCAGTCGTGAATTTAGAATGCCTTCATTCTGTGTTAGTAACGTCGCCATCTCCTCGAACGTTAGGGGTGTATCGCCGATGACTCGTCTCATGTGGGTTTTCACTGCTTTAGCCCTTGAAATGTGGTGAAGCTGGTGGAATAAAATGTCAAACGGTTTGCTTCTTAGATAAAAAAAAGGATATTAGTTCTTTGTAACTTTTGGATACGACCAATTTATAGAGTTCTGATAGTTTACGCTTTGTTCCGACAAAGTTAGTCGCGTTGTCACTGTATATAGCCGACGGAATTCCGGGCCGCGCGGTAAAACGTTTCAACGCTGCGAGAAATGCGTCCGAGGTCATGTCCGACACGAGTTCTACATGAATAGCTTTAGTGCTAAAGCATACGAATAAGGCTATGTAACCCTTGCTGAGCTTGGCGCCACGACCTCTGTGCAATCTTATTCGAATTGGGCCTGCATACTCTATTCCGCAATGTGAAAAGGGTCTGCTGGGACGTACACGTGGTTCAGGTAAACTTGCCATGAACTGTTGATGTGTAGTACGTCGTTGTCGAAAGCAGGGGATACACTTGTGGATATATTGGCGAATGGTGCTACGACCGCCAATTATCCAATATTGCTGCCAGATGATGGACAATAATAATGTAGGACCTCGGTGTAGATATTGTAGACGATATTGTTCTACAATGAGATAAGTAACAATATGCTGCTTCGGCAGAATAATAGGATGTTTGGTGTTGCTGATTTTGCCCTCCTACTCGTAGGAGTCCTCTCTCATCCAATAAAGGTGAAAGTGCCACGATCTTGCTTTTGGATGAAAGTATTTTAATTGAGCTTAAACATTTCAGGTCTCCTTTAAAGGTTGTCTGCTGGACCCATTTAATACATATGGTGGTGTTCTGGTGCAATTCCTTTGTTGAGAGAAAATTATCGTACACTGGTGGGGTGCTTACCCTGCCTAAGCGCACAAATGTTTTGTGTTTCAGTTTAAACATATATCTTCTCCAGTAAGACATAAAGCGAATAATCCGGGGAAATGAAGAAATGTTGTTGGTGATGTGGTCCCAAGGACTGCTCGACAGAGCAGCCTGAAGCGTGTGGACTTTGTGAGGTCGTTCTTCCTGTTCTGCTGCTTTACTCATCTCCGGTGAAGTTTGAGTTGGCCAAGTATTTTCCAATCTACTCATCAGTAGGGCCCTTGCCACCAAATAGTGGATTTTGTTAGGGATTGTGGTGAGATTTCTCGAGATGCTAACTCAGCCGGGTTGTCGTTTGAAGTGACATGTCTCCACTTGTTTATTGGAAGTGTGCTATTTCCGACGTACGGTTGGCAATAAATGGCTTCCACCGTCTGGGCTGGGAATTTAGCCAGCTAAGCACGATACGTGAATCAGTCCAGGCGAAGCACTGAGTGTTTGGGTTATCAAGAGCAGCAAGAACAGATACAAATAACCTTGTCAACAGTAAAGCTCCACACAATTCTAAACGGGGCAACGATTGTTGTTTAATTGGTGCGACTCGCGTTTTTGCTGCAACGATATTGGATTTAATATGACCATTTTCAACATTTCGACAGTATATTACTGCAGCATAGGCTGCTTCCGACGCATCGCAGAAGCCGTGCAGTTGACAGTTTTGAAATTGTATGGAGTTGAGCCACCGTTGTACTTGAATTTTCTTAAATTTGCTGAATTCATCTTCGAATGTCTCCCATTCCTTTGTAAGGGACTCAGGTAAGACATCATCCCAGCTTAAATTTTCCAGCCAGAGTTGCTGATAAAGTATCTTCACTGCTATGGTTGTGGGAGACAACAACCCTAGCGGATCAAATGGACCATTTCTATTGAGAGAGGCATTGAAGACAAAACAATCGGCCTTTGGATTCCAGGACAAACCTAATATTTTAGTGTTTTCTTCAGAAAATTGAATACAGCCTGGGTCTCTTTTCCACAAGGGTACGTCCTTAATAAATTCTTCCAAGCTGCCTTTCCATTTACGAAGTTCGAATCCCCTACGATTCAGTTCCTCTTCAAGTCGCTTTCGTAAATCAGTAGCTTCTTCTGGATTATTTGCACCTGAAAGCAAGTCATCCATATAGGAATGATTTTTGACTACATTTGCCAGATTTGGATCAGCTGCTGCGCACTCGTTAGCTATTTGTGTGAGTGCTCTAGTAGCCAAAAATGGCGCGGATGAAGTTCCATAGGTGACTGTGGTTAACCAATAGTCCTTTATTCTGACGCATGGATCATCTATCCAAACAATCCGTTGATAGTTCCAATCGAGCGGGTTCATTTTTATTTGGCGGTACATTTTGGCAATGTCTGCGGAAATTGCCCCGTCATATCTTGGAGAATTTAGTATTAATGAGAAAAGTTCATGCTGAATGGTAGGTCCGACCCCCAATATTTCATTGAGAGAGGTGTTCGATGTTGTTTTACGGGAAGCATTGAATACAGCCCGTAACTTTTTAGTGGAACTCGATTGCTTTACCACTGGATGGTGAGGTAAGTAAAAGCCTTGTACTTCGTTATCACTAATAGTTATCAGATGACTGGGTGTTTCTTTCATGTGCTCAAGAGTCTGATATTCGCAGATAAATTCTGTGTATTCGTTGTAGAGTTGTGGGTTTTTCCTTAAGTGTCGCTCCAATGAAAGAAAGCAGAAAATAGCAGTGCATCTAGAATTTCCAAGCCTTTCTGCCGGCTCTTTGAAAGGAAGTCGTACAACAAACGTCCCTTCCTTACCGACGTATGTGTGTTTCGTGAAATACTCTTCATACAATCTTTCTTCATCCGTGAAATAATTTGACAATGAAGGGATATTCTCAAGTACCCAAAACTGTTTTAGTACTTCATCGATGTTCCTGTTTGTAGTGATGTGGAAATTATCCACCTTGTGTATGCTCTGGATTGTATTGTGTTGCCCATTCAAAGATAGTATTTTGCAAGATAGGTGCTCCTGATGGATGTCGCCTTTGTCCATCTTGAATGATTGTAAAAAAGTGGTCAGCGCCGATGAGGATGTCAATTTCACTGCTACGGGTAAATGATTCATCTGCTAATTTAACTTGGTGAATATATGGGCAGAAGTCCATAGATATATCTACAGGTGGCATAGCTGATGTGAGCTTCTTCAAAACAAATGCTTGAATTTGTAAAATCTCAGTATTTTCTGGTACCAAATGTAAGGTAACTTCCCCTCGTGTTGTTGTTACTTCCACCGAGG
>OZ005744.1:119730868-119835469 GCA_963930735.1 Dioctria linearis | reverse complement strand
CTAGCTCCCTTCTGTTTACAACTTTGTAACTCCGCCATTATTTACAATCTATGCAACTTTAACTTTTATTTATTCAATACCTTATATACCTTATAGTACTTTATACTTTGTAGAATATATTATTATACTTTGTAGAATATATTATTAGAATATTGTATAAAAAATGTATAGTTAACTAGAGTGCTTTTGTAATATAGTTCATATATTCAAGTATAAAATATATAAAATTCATATGTTTTTAATTTGTTATGTTCGATCTCTGTGAAAAAATTCACCAAATAATTGTCGATAAGCTGAATCGATATTTATTGTTTTGTCTTGAACAATTTCACTACCAATTTATTATTATTATAAGAAAACTTAAATTTCTGTTTTGTTTCTGTAATGTGCAAATTCAATTAAAGATTTTCAAAGATACGTCGTTTATATCATATATGATTTTAATAAACAGACTAATTATGTTCGCACTTTGTAGAAATTTCATTAAAATGATTGCTTCATATTCTATAATTGTCATTAAAATATTACAGAAGAAAAAAATCGATATGCCTTAATTTAATATTGTGCAACACTTTTTGCTGCTGGTACTGTATTTTGACTATACTATAAATAATCGGCGCTACTATGATTCTGACGTTCACGATTGACCGCCACAAATGGAATTTTCTCACTAACATCAAGCGCCAACTGTGTGCATCGGACGTACTGTGCCAAAACCTTCGAGAATACTTCACAAGCCAGGAAACAAACTCCCTCCCTACCACATGCGAGGCCCAACGGAGTCCTTACATTCCAAAATATTTGCAGTGTTCTTATGGAAAACTGACGAAATTTTTATTTGAATAGCTCCTCCGCTCTAAACTACTATTCATACAGAAAAATGGTGATTTGATAATCTTTAGATTGCTTTCTTATCTTCCGAACCGTAATAAAATTTTCATACCTTTCCTAACAAAATTATTTAAAAAAAATTATCTTAACGAAATGACTACGATTCCTCAAACAAAAATTCTCAGCTGAGTAATCATTGTAATGTCGCTGTGTCGTCATGGCATGCCGTGGGCTGATGATTCAATTGTAGCTGCCTACAGATTCGGACTACGGCTGCACATACACACATGCAATTATCACTCAGCTGAGAGGTATGGAGCGTAAAATGGTAAGGTTACTTTGTAATCAAAACTATTTTATTATTTTGTTAAGTAAGGTACATAGGAAGTGTATCCTTTGGGAAGGTATGGAACCAAGCCTTAAATTACTAGAAGACTATTTGCCTTTATGGATTGTAGTTGAGGCTCTATGGCATATATAAAGCCAATGTTTAGCACTTTTCCATAAGTATCAATATAGAACATTTTAGAAAACGGACTAAACACGTACACATATAGATTTTTGTTACATGGCTTGGGACCCTGCAAACAATTTATCGAAGTGTCGCTTTATCGAAACGATTTCATTTCGAGAATTCCTAACTTCTCTTAGAAAAAGCGACTAAACTGTTTTTTTTTATTTCTCGTTTCAAGATTCCGTCGAGATCTTTTCGAGAATCTCATATTTTCTCGAATCGTGGCCTGTGCTCTTTATTTTCTCCGTATTGTGTTCATGGCTCACTGTTTTTTCATTTCTGGTTTCCAGATTTCTTCGAGATCTTCTCGAAAATGTCATTTTTTCTCGCATCTTTTCCTGGGTTCTTTGTTTTTCTTCGTATTGTGTTCATGACTAAATTTTTTCATCTCTCGTTTCGAAATTTTCTCGAGAATATCGTTCTTTCTCGCAACTTCGCTGATGGGTTCTTTGTTTTTCTTCGTATTGTGTTGTTTTGTCATCCTTCGTTTCGAGATTTTCTCGAGAATATCGTTCTTTCTTACATCTTGGCCCGGGTTCTTCATTTTTCTTGGTATCGTGTTCACCAATCACCGCCGCCGGTTAAATTTCATTCTGTGATATGATTTGATTTTGAGCAGTCAATTTTCAAGCGTGTTCAGTATAAATTTTAATTAGTGCAGAAAATAAACCGTTTAAAAGTGATATAAAAATTAAAGGTAAGTGTACTAGGTAATAAATAAAAATAAAAATGTGTATTAGTAAAAAAGTTAAATTCGTCTAGAGTATTATTATTATGTTTAGTGAAAACCGATTTTTTTATGGAAACCCTACGAAGGAATTCGGCGATTTGTGTAATAGATCATTATTTTTACAGGTATTTCGGGTTTCATTTTTCATTAATGCGTTTCGCAAGCTTACAATGTCCTCTTCAAAAAAAACTCGCAGAGAAGCGAAAGATTTTGTCGATTCAATTTTAAGTAAAAGTAGTGAATTTTCGCAAGTGCCTTCTTCACAGTTTTCTGACCTTCCTCATACATCTCAAATATATTTGGACGACATTCAGAGATATTCGAATTTGGAGGATTCTACTCCATCTAGTTCCGATAGCGAAAGCGGTATTCACGAGAGTGAAGCTAGTGTTGCTTTGTCACGAAAATTAGGGCAGTGGGCAATTAAGCATCAGATAACAAATGATGCACTAAGAGATTTACTATGTATCTTGGGAGATAAAATTAGTGATCTTCCAAAAGATCCCAGAACTATTAATAGAACTCCTAGATTATCACATTCCATTTCATTGGACGACGGGGAATATGTTCATTATGGACTAGAGGATGGATTAACAGATTTTCTCGTAAGTAATGAACGTACTATGATTACAGAGTTCTCATTAGATTTTAACATAGATGGCTTACCAGTAACAAAAAGCTCTCGAAGGCAAGTATGGCCCATTCTATGCAACATTGTAGGAACATCGCATTTGTTCCTTACGGGGGTATACGCTGGACTCAGTAAACCAAAAGACGCAGATCAGTATCTCATCCCTTTCATTTCAGAATTAAAGATTCTTATTGAGAAAGGAATTACTTACAAAAACCAAGCATTTCCAATAAGAGTTCGAGCATTTATTTTCGATGCGCCCGCTAGATCTTTTGTTTTAAATACAAAGGGTCATACAGGTTATTACAGTTGCATTAAATGCTCTCAAAAAGGAGTACTTTGTGGGAAAAAAGTTACCTATCCATTTGAGGAGAGCGTTTTGAGAACGAACGAGTCATATCGCTCCAGAGCTCAACATCACCACCAAATAGCGCCAACAATATTAGAATCATTACCTTCCTTTAATATCGTAAAACAGGTTCCATTTGATTATATGCACGTTGTATGCTTAGGTGTAATGAAAACGTTGTTGGTAGCATGGACAAAAATTAAGGGTTTTAACTGTTCTCTATCTTCTCATTGAATTTCCCAGTTAAATAATTTATTTATTTGTTTAAAGAAACAAATTCCCCAAGAATTTTGTAGAAGTCCGAGAGATTTGTGTGACCTGGATAGATGGAAAGCAACAGAGCTTCGCCAATTTTTAATTTACACGGGCCCTTTCATTTTAAAATTTGTGTTGGATAAAGAGAGATACGTACACTTTTTAAAGCTTAGCATTGCAATCAGAGTTCTATTAAGTCAAGATGATTGCTTAAAAAACAACTCGTGTGCCCAGGAATTACTCTGTAGTTTTGTTAAAGATATCCCGCAATTATACGGGAATCAATTTCTTACGTATAATTTTCATTTTCTGACACATTTAGCTTCAGATGTTTCTAATTTTGGCACTTTAGAAAATGTTGGTTCATTTAAATACGAGAACTACTTACATAGCCTAAAAAAAATTGTTAGAAAAGGTGCTTTCGTTTGCACCCAAATTTATAATAGATTAGTCGAAAGAAGCTTAAGGTATTCTATTTCTGTCCCAAAATTACACCCCGAATTTGGAAAATTTAATGGTAATTCATATGAAAGCGTAACAACAACTGAATACAAGCTCTCGATTGATATGCCAAACAACTACTATTTATCAAAAGATCTAAAAATTTATAAGATTGATGTAATAAGTAGAGAAAGCAATATCCCTATTTTCGAAAGCTCATTAATTGATGAACTTGAACCATTTTTTGAAAGTCCTGTTACTTCTTCCCTGTTACACATATTTTCTTATAACGCACATAATTTGAAAATATCCCAAAGTAAAATTCGTCATAGCCTTGAAGACATATTAAAAAAAGTGGTACTTTTAAAAAGCGATAAAGTCAATAATACCACATTTTTCATTCCGCTTATTCATTAAGGAAGTACGCACAGATCGGCAGTAGTTCAATTTGATTTTTAACTTATACCTGTAATTCTCCAACGGAGGTTTCATTACGTATTAAATATTTTTTTGTCATTTAATATGAAACACCCTGTAACTTAAATAACCTACGAATTATCGTCTATTTCCATTACTCTAAATCAAATTCACTTTTTTCCAACTATTCACTACTTTTACTTACAATTGAAACTGTGCTTAATCAGATGCAGAACGACACTTCAACAATTAATTACATAAGCAGTAATCCGCTAAAATCAGGTAATATGTATTAATAATATCATCAGTTCGTATTTAAACATTATAAAATACAGATAACAATGCAATTAGCAGTCTGGAAAACAATAACCAATATGCAATATTGTCACCGGTATCAGGTACATAGAACAAAATATCTTAAAAACAAGAATACCTATAATTAAAGAACGGCATTTATAACTAGTGCGGCAATGTACCTGCTAAAGTGAGGTTTTTGAGGAAATTTCGCAACTGAGAAAGGAAACTGTGGAGCTATTTACAAAGCTTACTAGCTCTATAATTGACTCTAGGAAGGAGATACGAGCAAATAGGAGTTCAACCGAATCATCATATTCTTCAGTCAGTACAGCTCCCTTTTGAAACTGAGGAGCAGCTAATAGAATTCAAGCTAAAGATCTCGAAACACGAACAACATTTTGAGGAATTGGTACTTTTTAGTATTAAGTACATATTTGAATTACACAAACTTAGTAACGATTAATTTCCAGGAAAAATCTTTTCTCCATCGAGGTTCAGATGATCCGGGGAGGTTTGTGAAAGGCAATATCAAAGTAATTTTTAAGAACGAAGTAGCTAAAGGCTTTAATTGGCTTGGGATTAACAAAAAAAAATGTGCCAGAAAAATGCATATAATGGCTGCAATCAAAAGTATTATATACATAAAATTTTATTTAAATTTTTAAATACTGAGATATTTTTTCCAGATGCTTTCCACCGAAAATTTCCCAACATTCCTGAGGACACTTTCGACAAATATGCTATGAAGCATTTTCAATATGCCAAGGATCGCTTCAACAAAAAAATAAAATACAGGACTGGCAAGAATGATGAGTGGTATGTATTTTTATTCTTTATAATTTTCGTATTCTAAAATAATTAAAAAAAGAACACAAAACTAAAAAAATTAAAGCTTTACCTACAAATCTACCTATAAAAATTGTTAAATATTCAGATTTGATTTAGTGTATTATGGAAACAATTTAAATATAACTAAATCTGTTTAATTTTATAAACCAATGTCATTTCTCTTTGCAGATGGAGGAACTCACAAAAAATCGAATCAATAATGATTTTTTTTTTACCGAAATTTTTGTATTTTATTTTTTATTTTGTACTTTTCTCTAAATGATAGATATATTCAATAATTTCTTTTTATTAATTATATTACAGCTTTCCGGTTTTCCCCATTCTATTTGAAAACGACTAGAAATCGCGTTATTTCCGTTTTGCTTAAGCAATTCGAAAGCGACTCGATATCGCATTATTTCGATTTTGCTCATAGGATTTGAAAACGACTCGATATCGCATTATTTCCGTTTTGCCCCTGCGATTCGTAAACGACTCGATATCGTATTATTTCTGTTTTGCCCATGTGATTCGAAAGCGACTCGATATAGCAGAAAAAATCGAATGCTTGGTGAAGTACAAATACATACAAGGTATTCTAGATTGATTCGAAATTGATTCGAGAAAAGAACTCACTATCGAATCGTCGTACCGATTCGATATAGCGTTCCTTTTTCATAATTTTCTGTACTGAACACGATTTGCTATCGGATTTCGTCTCGAAATAATATTTCGCATTTACGATTTGCTTTCGCATCGATTTCGTTTCAAATTGTTTGCAGGGGAAGTATTCTCGAGGGTTTTGATTGTGCTCATAAATTGACTTGTGTGTTAAGTATTCCGAATTTCGAGTATACTCACATTCCTCACCAACATTTGTGTATATAGTATATTATTTATCTCGATTATTATGTACCGTACTTATATACTTAAGCTACCGTTATACTATTATCCAATTAATCGACGAAATATCGTATTATTCCTTTTTTGTAAAACCAAAATCCAAAAAAGTTCTCCTCAACTATAGGCAATGCGCATTTATGCAGATGGATACGCAGTTTTAGTTTAATTCACGTTGCACTACTTCTTATGGCTTGATTCTTAGCACTTTCTTGCGATTATTGAAAGAAAAAAATTTTAAGAAACAAATTGTTTGTGTACTTATCTCGTTCGGTGGAAATTGTAATTACTCATGTTGCTTATAATGTTCCGAGTTTTGTGTACTTGTTGCTTGCTTGATTTTTCTGTTTGGCTGTTGAAATTTTTTCCTTGTGCTCCTGATTTTGTTGATATTTAGGACCCTGTACTTCCAAAGAATAAACTTCTCGAAGGACCAATGATTGTCCGGACATAAAGTTATGTCGGTTCTATAAAGAAAGAAGACTTGCTTTTTTAAAAATAATTCAATTTACTTTACTATGAGCAACGAACTGGCAAGACTTGTGTAGCGGACGGCAGTCACTTTTAGAAGAAGTTCAAAAATTCCCTGTAACTATGTAGACTGATCTGATTATCAAACTTGTACATTTATTTGTGTGAAAATGACAAGAGTTGCCATACTAAAGATAATTACTAGTTTATAATATACAAAAAGGGAAATTATTAGTTTACAACGTAACAACTGGTGTCATATCTTATTTTGTGTTTTTCCTTTCCATTTTTATTTTTTGTGATAATCTACGGGAACTCATAACTGGCGTAGTCGGTAGGATATCTTTCTGAAGAAGGATATCCAGTTATTCGAATTAACGAGAAATTTAATATTTAAATATTAAATAAATAAAACTGTAAACGGCAAACGGAAAATCTTTGCATAAAGTGCTATTCATTCAATTTATGTATTTGTTTTAATATTTTCAAACATCTATGCGAAGCTATACATATACGTGAAGTTATGAAATAATTCAAGTGAAAGTATTCATCTTTTTACTAAACCACAAACAGTGATTTACTACAAATTTTAAACGCATTAAGTGAATAATAAATTTTTCTCGAAACAAACGAAAATCTTTAGATTTTCATTGAAGTTTAAAGTGCAAATAAAATAATAAATTGGATTGTTTTTTTATCACTGACATACAAAAATGAGTACGCAAAATCAATCAGCATCAATACTACGGCCATCCCAATTGACGCAAGAAATACAATCAACACAACAGGTAGAATAGGCACAGGTAACACAACCAATTCAACAGGAGCAATTAACACAATCAGCACAACAACCGCAAGCTCGATTCGAGATTTCCATAAACGACGCCTTAAAGGATGCACATAGGATCCATGAATTCAAGGGAGAAGGAAATTATGCCCTCACCTCTTTTCTATGAGAAGTCGATGTAATTTTCCAGCTTTTGGAAAATTGTCCCCAGGCACAGCAGTATGCATATCAACGGATTATCATAAATAAGATCCAGGGACCAGCTTTAGATGTAATTCGTACTCTGGGAACCAATGCAACTTGGAAGGAAATAAACACAACGCTAATTTATAATTTCGGCATTCAAGAAACGTATCACCAATTGTACCAGAAAGCACTCTCGGTAAGGAATTTTCAAGTAAGGGAATATTTTGTAGCATTAAAAAATATATTAGCTAAATTAAACGAAAAATAAGAGTATGATTCAGATAAACCTATAGAATTAGTCCAAAATCAAATGACTTAATAATTTTGCGAACTTTACTAAATAATATCGACCCAAATCTAGCATCAATAATTTTAAATAGAAATATAAATAATTTAAGGGCGCTTTTAACTTACTAGAAAGTTTAGGATTGATTAGAGATAGAGCAAAAGTAATCGACAACACTAATCATCGTAAATTTGAAGCTCATAATAGAAATCAATACAACCCAGGACGTTCAAATAATAATTTTAACAATTATAGCAATTTTAATTATTATAGTAGTCTTAATAAAAATAACTATGGTAATAATTCTAGACAAAATTCAGAGCAATACCGACAAAGTAATTATCACGGACAAAGACAAACGAATTCTGGACAAACCAGACGTAACTACTACAATAACCCCAATTACAGATTCCCCAGACAGAATGTGCAGAATGGATCAGAACCGCAGGATGTAGATCATATCCAACAAGAAGAAATAATTTTTCATTTAATGCCTCACAGGCGTACTTACCAATAGTAGAGTTAACAATCGGTAGAGACAGAATTAAATGTCTGGTCGATACAAGATCATCTACTTCTCTACTAGATGAAGAAAAATTATCACAGTATAGAAGACATTTCTTAGAGAAACCAATAAAATTCAATACTCTTAATACTAATACCCTCGTCAATAAAGAAATTAAAACAGATTTGCCCATAGAATTCAAAGAATATGCTTACATGATTTGGAAACTTACAAAATTCCAACACAAATGTTTCGACGCAATAATAGGACAAAATTTATTAAAACCGCTAGGTGCTACTATTGATATTAAAAAGAAACTCTAAGCATCAATAGTAATGAAATAAAATTTCTGTCTAAGTGTCCATATAAGGACGAACAAATTCATCAGCTCGAATATTCTGAGATCGACGATAATATCAAAGATGTTCTTCTCAGAAACCTTAACTCCGAAGGACAGTATTATTAGAAAATCTGTTTAAAAAATATATAACAATTTGTGTTTCAAAGAAGGTGATCTGCTAACCAGCACCTTTGATACCCAACATGAGATAATTACAAACACTGACAAACCTATATATTCAAAATTATATAGATACCCTCAAATCCATTAACAAGAGATTGTGTCACAAATGAATGACATGCTCAAACAGGGGATCATTCGAGAGAGTAGCTCTCCATATAATAGTCCATTATGGATTGTTCCAAAGAAGATGGACAATTCCGGCAAAAGGAATGGAGAATTGTCATCGGACTATCGAAAACTCAATGAAGTTACGATTGACGACAAATTCCCTATACCAAATATAGAAAGACAATTTTAGACAAATTAGGTCGGGCTCAATATTTTACTACAATCGATCTAGGAAAGGGCTTCCATCAAATATTAGTGAAAGAGGAGGATCGGAAAAAAGACCGCTTTCTCCACGCCTCAAGGGCATTACGAGTATGTAAGGTTGCCTTTCGGCCTTAAAAATGCTACGGCGACGTTCAAACATCTTATGAATTCGGTGTTAAAGGAGTACATTAATAAAATTTGCGTAGTATATCTCTACTACACTTGAAGAGCACAAAAATAGTATCAAAAAAATTTTTAACAAGTTGAGAAAACATAACTTGAAGATACAAATCGACAAGTGTGTAAATTCTTTTCCAAAGAAACAGAATACCTCGGTTATGTACTAACACCCAATGGAGTCAAACCGAATCCTAAGAAAATTGAGGATATTACTAAATTAAAGCTATCACAAACGCAAAAGCAAACTAAGTCATTCCTCGGAGTTACGGTTATTACCGAAAATTTATTAGAGATTATGCGAAAGTTGTCCCAACCGATCACATAGTATTTAAAGAAGAATGTTAAAGTTAAGGTCAATGATCCTAATTACATTAACTCCTTTGAAAAATTAAAACGATTAATAACAGAAACTCCGATACTTAAGTATCCGGATTTTAATAAAAAAATTCAAACTCATAACTGATGCTAAGTACATACGCCATCGGTGATGTTTTGCAACAAGACATTCAGCCAGTTTGCTATGCGAGCAGGGACACTTAACGATCATGATCGAAATTATTCCACGACACTTCCGTCCATACCTTTATGGAGTAAAATTCGATCTATTAACTGATCATCAACCTTTTTAAAATGGCTGTATACCAAAACAAGAGGTACAGATGTCAATCCAAGACTCTATAGGATGGCTACTAAAAACTTAGTGCGTATAACATAAAAATGGATTATATCAAGGAGAAAGAGAATAAGGTAGCCGACTTTCTAAGTAGGATAAAATAGGGAAACAAACGAAATAAATGTAATTGATACAGAAAGATTATAAGGAGAATTCCGAAGAATCTTCCAACATATCATTACAGAATAACGTAGATCACAAAAAGAAAATTTAAATAATCATATACCGATATTAAGCTCGTTAGCTAACCGTTTCAAAACTCAAATTATATTGACCGAAAAAAAGAAGAAAGAATTTGCAACAAAACATAAAAATAGAATAATATACATAGACTCTCATGACATAGTAAATAATATGTCAGATATTCTAAGGAGATATATCAAGCCAGGAAAAACGGCCATATATACTTAATTACGTGATACTGAATATAATAAACTGCAACAAAAGATCATTGAACCTTTTGACGGTATTCAAAATATTAAATTCATTAGATGCTCTTACCGTGCCAAAGACATGGAAACCGAAGAGGAGACATATGGGGAAATTCAAAAATACCATAAATATGAAACGGGACATACAGGTATAAACGAAAATTACGAGGGATTAAAGAAAAGTATTTATTTCCCTAATCTCAAAATTCTTATACAAAAATATATCAATATTTGTGACATATGTAATCGTGTCAAATATGATAGAAATCCCATTAGGAAAAAGTTTGAACTCACCGAAATCCCTAACGACATTAGACAAATCGTGCATATGGATATATACACTAATTCAAAAGCAAATTTTCTAACATTCATAGATAGGTTTTCCAAGTTCGCTTCAGCTTATTACCTCGAAGACAGAAACAATCAAACGATAATAGAAAAATTAAGAGATAATAAGTCTCAGCGAGGTTACTTTAAAAAACTAATCACCGATAATGAATTCAGAAGTGTTAATATTAAAGATCATCTAAGAAACGAACAAATAGCATTACATCTAGTAAAACCTAATAATCACACCGGAAACTCTGACATAGAGCGTTTACATAGTACTATTGGCGAACGAATTAGAATATTAGGTATAGAAAATAAACAACTTAATATTAAAGAAAAAATGTGTAAGGCCATCGAATGGTATAATAATAGCCATCATACAACCACAAAAAAAAACCTATAAATATACAAGAAGGAAAGTGTGATAAGAACGTTATTTATAATAATCTCTGTAAGGAAAAGGGTAGGTTCATAACGAAATGTAATATTAATAGAGAAAACTATTGCGAAAATAGTTCCGAAGGTTACATTAAAAACTATAAGAGCGTTAGGCATTAAGAGCAACCAAAATTCATTAAAACTAAATTAAACAATATCCATGTTTCAAACGTTAAAAGAAAAACAAAATTTACAGGTCAGTTGGATCCTAAAATTACTTCTGGTAATATTGATGTCGACAATAACCCAGGTCCATCTCGTAGTCGAGAAAATTGAAACAAATTTTGGTTACACCGAAATAAAGTTAGATGAGACAGACATAATTAAGAGTGACGATACCATAACACATGCTATTAATTCCAAAGAAATTGAAAATATCATCGACAACGTAGAAGCTAATATTAATAAAATAGATTTAGGTAGCCAAGCAACTTCCTTTGAGTATCAGATAACGAGTATCCGAAGTAGAATTCGAACACTAATACCACATAGGCAAAAACTTTGTTGGAAGAATATTCAAATGGGTATACGGAACGATGGGCGAGGACGATAGACAAGAAATTGAAGACCATCTCAGAGTCATTGACACGAATAATCACAATGCAATTGAAAATCTTAATTCTCAAATCAGAGTCAACCAAAATTTTAACGAAACAAGTTGAAAGGCATAATTGAAAAAATTCGGTCTATGATTTCGGAAAAATTGAATAAAATGGAAGGGCAAATCATTTCGACAGACTATGCACTTAAACTAAAAATCCTAGAAGACAACGTAGAACACAGACAGGACAATATAGCTTCGGCAAGATTGGTTATTATTCACAGTAATATCTTAACGAACGAAGAAATTATACAATACGACATTGACTTTCAAAAACTTCAGAATATAAAACTTGCTACTGTAATCGATAGTTTGGACAATATTATTTTTGTTATCAGAATACCTAAAGAAATTATTGTTTTACAGAAAATATTACTCATCCCAATAGGCGATAACCAAAACCAGGAATTAATGTTTGATCAACAAGAAACTGTTAAATATGAAGGTGAAGTCTATAGCTACGTCAGTAACAAAGATCTAAAAGATTTAAAGCCCCTTAATAATTGTTTAACTAAGAGAAACTGTATGAAAATATTTAATAATGCATCCGAAATACTCGAGATAATAGAATGATTAGTAATTACAAAAAATCAAAACCATGTTAACCTTACAAGTACTTGTGATGAAAGAAGAGTAGAAATGAACGGAAAGTACTTAATTAATTTCAATAATTGTTCATTTAAAATAGGCAACCAAATTTTATACAATAACCGAAAAGAATTCAAACAAAGTTTTACTATTCCGAAAGATTTCGAAAATGTTAAAGATTTTTTCTGCAAATATTTCAATACTCACAATTACAAAATCTACATAATTCAAACCCTGTAATTCTACTGCTATTTTCGGCAATATTTCATCATCTAAATCTGAATCATCTGGCACTGGTCGTGGTACTGATACTAAATGAAAGTCCTCCTTTCTTAGAAAAATCAACAGATTTTGAAGATATGTAAATATTTTTATACCTGCATTTAATCTAACTTCTTTTTACTATAAATTCATCACATAAGAGAAGAACTAAAAAGAGGAGATCCTATTAGAAAAATAGCTGGTTAAGATTGTGAAATCAACTGAGAAAAAACAAAAAGTGACAATGGAAACAATGTGAGGTTTGCCCAATTTCTGCATTATCTACATTGTTTTGATGCGTCCGTTTTTTACCCATATTTCGCCATACTTTCGTGCATCTGATCAAAACCCTCGAGAATACTTCACAAGCCATGAAACAGACTCCCTGCTTACCACATGCGAGGCCCAACGGAGTCCTCACATTCTAAATAAATTCCAGTGTTTTTATATCAAACTGACAAAAGTTTGATTTGAATAGCTCCTTCGCCGTAAACTACTATTCATACAGAAAAATGTTATTCTGATAATGTTAACCTTGCTTTGTTATCTTCCGAACCATAATAAAATGTTCATACCTTTCCTAACAAAATTATTTAAAACAATTTATCTTAACCAAATGACTACGATTTTCCAAACAAAAATTCTCAGCTGAGTAATTATTGTAATGTCACTGTGCCGTCATGTAATGCCGGGGGCTGATGATATCGAATGTAGCTGCCTACAGATTCGAACTCCGGCTGCACATACACACATGCAATTATCACTCAGCTGAGGGGTATTGAGCGTAAAATGGTAAGGTTACGTTGCAATCAAAACTATTTAATCATATTGTTGAGTAAGGTATATAGGAAGTGTAGCCTTTGGGAACGTAAGGCACCAAGCTTTGAATTACTAGAAGACTATTTTCCTGTATGGATAGTAGTTTAGGCTCTATAGCATATATAAAGTTAATGTTTGGCACTTGTTCATAAGTATCAATATAGAACATTTTAGAAAACGGTCTCACAACGAATACATATAGATTTTTGTTTCATGGCTTGGGAAGTATTATCGAGGGTTTTGATCTGATCCATAATTTTGCAATTCTATAGGAACTTATTAGTTCGTTGCTTTTACCAACTTGTTATGTTTTGAGGTTACTGTCAGAAGCATTAATATAATACAATTTGGATTAATAGTGAAAATCTCTAAAAATCAGAAGAGGCTATAAAATATCGCAAATAACAGAGCCAAAATCGGGGAATCGGAATTATACTTGAAAATCGGGGAATCTGGCAGCCCTGCATGTGACGGTAGCGTGTCGTCTTCATCATAAAAACCAAAGAACATAAGAACGGCGTGGTCTGTACTTAAAGCTTAATATCTTCTCAAGCTTAGAAGTTTCTGGAAATTTATAGTGCTTATGATTTTCAGTAAGTCAATAACGCTGCACTAAGCGGGTAAGAGAGGTAGCTCCAGCCGAGAGGGTCGTAGGCTATGACTCGCAGGGTGAAACCAAAAAATTATTAGTAGAACCACGTGATTTTTGTTTTGTTATATGAAATATAACGACACTCACACCTTTTTCTCAGCGACTTCTCGAAACACTTCCCACACAAAATTTGTGAGCAGTGCACAGGATAATGCAGTGGCCATTTAGGCTACTTAGTGTGTGTACGCCAACTTTTGCATGCGTAAAGGTATGCTTCTCTTAAGCAAAATCAATTACTCACAATTTAGCACTATAAACATAAATAAATACGTAACAAGTGGTCAACTATGTTCTAGTTTGGATTTGCGAATTGTTCGTATAGCTGTACTATACCACTGGCTATGCATGATGCAATCTCAAGGTTACTTTACTGTCCATCAAACCAATGGGATTATGTTTACCCTGTTATGGTTGTGCAAATAGTCGTTTGTGAGTTAATCTATCGAAGCAGGTTTCATATTTTTCGAAGCATTTTTCTAACGCCAAAGGAATTATTTTTATATGGTTCACATGAACTAGTTGCGTATATGAAATCCTATTGTTTTAACTTATGAAAGGTTATGTCTGCGTTTTGAACTTTTTATGCTTTTAAGGTTTTTATTTCATTTTGCATACAGAGATAGATACCTAACCTACCAGCTTAGGAAATTATCCTGAATTGCAGGAGGACACTTATATTCATCTCTGTAAAGGATTAACTGTGACTCTCATTATTCTCAATTATATTTGGTTCTTTGAGGCTTCACCTGAATGTCAAAGTAGGTATACCTACTTTATATATTTTTAAAGTCAAGTAATGTGCAGATGCTCTTCCAGCTGATCATGTCTTCTTTAGATGCCCAGTGTAGTAGATTAGCTCATTTATCGTTGTACTCCAGGCAGAAAATTGGCTGGAAGAGTCGCCAATTATGTTTACCTGAGTCTCAACTGTATTATCACTTCTAAAAGTTAATATTCGGAGACAGCCTCAAGGCAGAACTCCTAAGGAGGAAGCTACAAGAGCAGAACTCTCTTGTTAGGGAGGAGCAGCTAATTTGAGCAGACACCAATTTTAGGTAGAACTAAGTAAATTGCTCGACTCCAGTAATGCTATTGAGAGTTTTTTATTCCAGGTTTCTAAGCTTAAATATATCATATTATACCATGTTATTGTACTACTATGTCTAAGTTGATTGCTTGAACTTATGTGCGCAATATTGTTTGGTATGATGCAACTGGTTTGACCTGTATTACCGCAAAACATGTAAACAAATGTAGTCCCTTCTTATAGTGGACTCAATAACTTAAGTGTGATCTGCATTTGGCTAAACGCTTGTTTTGCTTAGAATGCATTATTCTATTGGATCACAGTTATTGTGACTGATTTATTGAGAGTTCGATTTGACGTCATTTGATTGAAATTGAATTTTTGTTAAATGTGCATTTTTTGCGTTTTTCGTGATTACTTTTATTGATTTGGCCTATTTACACCATATCTTAAGGACCATACGTGGCTACTGTTTAATTGTAACAGAGTGATATTGCGAAACGATTAAGTAGAGCAACTTCTGCTTTGAATTTTTTTCAAATAAATATACGAACGAATACAGGAACCTTTATAATTCATAACGACCTTAGTAAAATTTAATTTTTTAGTGGTATAAGCCTATAGTTGATGAGGGTTGTGTGAGTAAATCATGCGGTTGATAATGAGGGCAAATTCGTAGTGGATAATATCCTGGGTTTGCGGTAGTGTGATTAGACCCAGTGGAAAATAAAAGCGCTCAAAGACGAATGAAAGGGAGCTTTCCTACCATGTCCTCGTTCATATCTTTTTAACTTGAGAATATCCATGAAGGCATTAAGGGTGAAGAGATTGCGGACCGTCTTGCAAAGAAAGGTGTCAGTTCTCCGCTTATCGGTCCTGAGTTTGCTGTTGGTCACCCAAAAATCCACTTCTCAATACAGGTCAGGATTTGGGAGAACAGGATCAAATTTGCAGACTGGAAAAACTATCCAGGAAGTTCATAAAGCTCAAAACGGACCTACATATTTATGGGCACTGCCCAATTAATCATCTTAAAAATATTGGTAAGGTAGATGATGACACCTGTCGGTTCTCTATGAAAGACGATGACACCGCTGAACACGTCCTGTACGATTGTAAGGCTCTGTGCCACATAAGGCTAAGTACTTTAGAAAAGGCATCCCCATTGCTAGAAAATGGTACTAAAATGGCCCCCCAAAATTGTCATAGGCTTTGCAGAGAACCTAAAGTTAGAATAGGCCCCTAGGGCACTTGAGGGTAATATCACAAAAGATTTTCCAGGTCGCGTTGTGAAATTCTGTGTACTAATATAGGTAAGGAGGGGTACCGGTTTTAAATTCAACATATAAAATGTTTATTTATCAATGTGATGTTCTATTAATTCAATTCTTATATCTAATATCACAGAAATTCATTTCAAAAATACACAATATAACACGTCTTATAATAATAAGAGTTTATAAAAAATCCAACAAAATTCAACAAATATAATCAATATAAAATTCAATTCACCAAATGCTGCGGACTACCGCGGTCCTCTTTCCTTATTCTCTTATTCCTGAAATTATCAAGAGTAAGTTAGGGTGATTTCTGAATAAAGATTTAGTTTGTTTTCAAATAATATTAGTAGTTTCCAAAAGTCGTGTATACTGCTGCGTGTGGGTGAAAGATTACTTCACGTAGCAACATGTACTGCTGCTGCGTGTATGCTGGAGTAAGTATAGCACGTATGACTTTATGCTGCGTGTAGGAATGGTAGCAGCAGTACTTGTGACGTTTGTGGTGTGCGTATTTATAAGTGCAGCGAATTTGACTGCTGCTACGTGTGTGTTGGAAAATTTTATAATTTGCTCAGAATTAACTTCTGTATTTGTTTGTCGCAGAGTTAACCTCTTGTAGTAGATCATGACTAACTTTTGTATAAAGTTAACCTAGATTCTGAATTATTCAGGATTAACTCCTATATAGAATTGTTTGAGTTAACGTCAATTTGTGCAATATTTAGGATTAACTCCTAGTTGAAATAATTTGAGTCAACCTCAATTTACATAGTATTTAGGATTAACTCCTGTATATGGGACTTGTGAGTTTACCCCAAATGATTAGATTTTCAGAATCAACTTCTGATTTGTTTTGTGATTGCTGTTCTGTGCAATTCTAAGACTTTTGGATGTGACTAGATCTACTCTGATTTTGGAAATATGTGATTTAACTATGTCTCGTCACCTTTTTTTTATAGTAGCCGAGGCCGGTCATTTGCTGGTAACGGTTGTGCCAATTGCTGCGGCGAAAAAGCGTCTGACTGACGTAGCGTCAGTGGATGACAAATGAATTGTAAACATACACGGAGGTATGTGTAGTGAAAGTACGTTTTTATTATTTTGTTGATTTTTATTAATTATTTTAATAATATTTTGTTATTTTTTATCTTGTGGATTTCTTCCGGATGCGGACCTTCAGGATAATTGTAGGATGTTTATAAAATAAGTTTTATGAATCTTTTTATTTTTAATGGTGATTATCTGTGTGGTTTTTATTTTATTTTTACTGGATGCATCGAGGAAAATATGGTTCGGTAGTGGACCGAACGGTGACTAGATAAGGGGTAGGAACTCTGCCTTCATGCTGCCACTAAATAATTATAAAAATTAATAGTAATCATAATAATCATAAAATAAACATGAGCAGGTCCGCAGAGGGAAGTGACAGCAAAAACCAAAAATTCCAGAATAAAATATACAGATCAGCTGTAGATTCCAGGGAAGCGCTCTTGGAGTGCCTGTGGAGAAGGCAGAGGAAATCAATAGAAAGTTGTATTGTAGATTTAAGTTTTTTTCTTGTGTGCTGAATGCGCTTCGTTTGATTGTAAGCCTGTGCGAATGGCAAGGGCTTGTCGCTAAAAAAATAATATTTCGCACAATTTATCAATTGAACGTAACCACACATTTTAGCAAATTACTGAAAATTCTGTGGATATGTTATGAAAGTTCTCCGAAAAAGATACTTTCTGGATATGGTGTGCGAACGTTTCCCTTTACAAGAGCTTGACATATTTCCGGCTGAGGAAATACATTAGTGAATTAAGTGGTAATAATATAGGAGGGTGGATGTAAAGAAGAAGTAAAACGGATAATAAGGCACGCTATTCACGGTGATAGTCTAAGAAAATATAGTGGTTGTTTAAGAAGTAATTTATTAAGAAGTAACCGATACACCGTCCTAGATAACACCGGGTATTTATTTATAGAGAAGCTACCGCGGTTATTTTTTAGTCCTTCTTACATTGAGATCTCCTAATATTTGTCAAGGATATTCTTTAAATGTGATAAAATTCATCACCTCTTTTCTAACTGCTGATGTTGATGGAATTGCAAGAGGCACACAAAAAAGCAGATAAATCTTTGGCGTTTGGTGCCTATTAGGAAGGGTTAGTGTTTCTAAACCTTTACTCACATCTAACAGCAACGACATCTAGTTTGCTTTCAGCCTTATAGTAGCGATTTCCATGTGTGTTACTTTTTTCTGATATTTGTTCTTATCCGGAATCACTCATATTTTTTCTCACGCCTTTTCTTCGAAGAGAACAAGGAAAATTTTATTTTAAGAATTAAAAAATTAAGTTCTAAAATGCGACAACTCGGGCAGCTTCTTCGTGGGGTTACCATACAAAAATCTCGTTGAAATTTGGCACATGGTGCATTTATAATAATAGAAAATCAAATTTAAAAAATGGACTAAATTGGGCAACCCCGTCTTAGTGTTGCTATATAAAAATTCAGGATTTTTAAGTATGCAGTGAAAACGATCAGTCCTAGATGGTTTTCAGTAACCACCTCTGAATATGAAATCCTATGAAATTGGTTATAAGTGATGTAAGCCCGCAAGCGTTCCTTTTAGGAGAAGAACGCCCAGGCGTAGTCCAGAGTCACCTGCAAAGAAATATGCAAAGAAAGATGCAAAGAAATCTTTGCATGTGGAGAACAAAAACACCGATTTCACGCGTATTTAATGTTTATTTTTATTTAACCTTTCTTTTACACAACTGTATTTTTATTTAACCTTTCTTTTACACAACCGTACTTTATTTTATTAATTTTACTTCGAATTTGAACAAGTATTCATTTTGTCGAATTAGGCTACGGATTAAATTGCGAGGCTCGACCGACTGTGCTCGCTGTTGACGCTGGACTCCTCGATTCGCATTTTTCTAAAGTCTTACTCGACTCGCGATCGCGCCTTGTTAGCAACTTATCGTTGACGCTACATCGGTCAACAGGATGTAATTTGATTCTCGCAAGAATATGAACGACGAGTGGAGATCGTAGAAGTAAACAAATATTGCTTACTTCGAAATAAAATTTGAATTTTATTGCGTTGGGAAAAGAATTAGAGAATTTTTAAGTGCTCGTTGCGCACTTGAAAAACGATACTTTGTATCGTGAGAAAATGAGTTGGGATCTGCGTCGGACAGGCACTATCATAACTGATGAGTTATGATTTGTGCTGACCACCGCGATCACAACATTCCATGCCCCTAAGAAAAAGAAAATTTTTGTCTGAAGGACGAAAATTTCCTCGTAGGTAGATTGTGTTACAAATTTTTGTGTAGGACGTTATGTTTTTATTATTATTAAAAAAAAAATTTCTTCTCCCATTTTTTTTCCAGCCGGTCGAATCTCGTTTACAAAAATTTTGTTGAACTTGATTAATTGTACTTACATGAAATCGAGACTAAATGACTAAAATTAGAATTCAAATAAAGTTCTTTAAATGTCTCATAAAATGAGCTAATTTTTACCTATATGCATACCATTTTTGCATTACAAAATTTTTGTTAGGATTATTATATGAAAACAAATTATTTTCTGAGCTATCTGTGGCTAAAAAAAATTTTTGTTTTTTTTTTTTTTTCTTTTTACAATACAATTTTGTTAACTTTAATATATGAAAAAAAATGTGTAACAAATTTTTGTTAAATTTATTAATATATGATTTTTTTTTTTTTTTTTTTTTTTTTTTTTTTTTTTTTTTAGCTATGAGTAGGTAAATTCTTTTTATTTTTTTTACATAAAACGATCTTGGGTTATCTAAACTATCTTTAGTTATTGAAGGATAGTAGGGCGATCTAGTCTTTTAATGAATTACGACTTACGTACAGGTTAAAACAAAAGCCTGATCTGTACATTCAGCATTATTGCTTCCAACGGCATTAATTTCTATGTGCTGCCTATTGCAGGGCATTGTAAAAAACTTATTCATTATCTTGTACAGGATCAATAAAATAAGGACAGAAACTATAACATACGTCAGTGTATAGTGATTTCTACCTATTATCTTTATCAAGAGGTAAAAGTTCCTTGCGTTCTTCGTTCTTTAATACATTGATTTGATTAGTTAACGAGTTGAACTCGTTGTCTTCCGTATATTTTAGCACAGTAACTTCATTGAAATCTTGCCTGCTCTTGGTTTCAGATGTATTAAAAAGTGTGGAAATGTTTAGAGGAGGGATGTATGAGTTTTTCATATCAGTGGTTTTGATATTATAGCCACGTATAACCATATCGGGCGTACGTAGGTAGCAGGTTCCGTGAATTTCGAGCTGACCTACCCCTGAAATCATATATGGAGTTAATTGATCATCACAAATGACGTCTATAGTCAGATTATCTTTTGTTGAATAAAGCCATTTATTGGCTTGGGATAGTTCTATCAATACATTCGATTGATTGGATTGCTGGATATTGCATGACGTTAGTGGTGCGTTTTCACGTCTTATCATTTGTAGTTCGCATAATATTTTTTTGCATTGATATTGAGAATAGGGTGAATCAAGTGACATAGATACTGCAGATTATCTTCTGTAGTGCAACTAGCCAGCTCCTCTGGTGATAGGTCATAGTAATGCTCTTTACTATACTCAATGACCAAATAATTTATAGCTGGTTTTATAAATATAAACCTTTCTTGCCAGATGGTAATGGGATTACCTTGAATAATTGGTAATTCTCTTTGAACGGCAGAGGGATTCTCAATTCATAAATTACTTTATTATTTCGAACGGTAGTGCTCATGGTACTTAATCGATAAAGTGGAAGTAGGTCATAATTTTTTAGTTTGATCGGTAAGCGGTTTTCGCCTGAAATCTCCTTTCGAATGGTGGTGAGAATACTTTCTAGTTGGCTAGGTGTTATTTATTATTATTATTATTATTATTTCTTATTAATTACGGGGGATGCAAACAGGATTTCTGCCTCTCATCTTGTCATTGCGACCTATACGATCTATTGTGACATTACCCCTTGATGCCCTAGGGCGCCCATTCGAACGTAAGGTCTTTGGTGAAGCCTACAATATTCATTAGGGCCATTTTTTTTACATCCTCTGGCAGTGGAAATGCCTTTCCTAGATGTGTTAGCCGTATGCGGCACAGAGCTTCACAGTCACATTGGACATGTTCAGCGGATTTATCGTCTTCCATACAGAATCAACAGGTCTCATCATTGACCTTACCCATCTTCTTAAGGTGGTATCTAAGTGTGCAATGCCCAGTAAGTAGGCCCGTTATGAGCCTTAGTTCCTTCCTGCTGAGTGTGAGGAATTCTTTGGTCCTCTGTTGCGATTACTATATAAGTTTCTTCGCTTGTCTCAGCCCCGGGGTATTTTCCCAGTATTCCTTCTTAGTTCTGTCCTCCCAAAGCCTGATCTGAGCTGAGAGGTGACGTTTTGTGTGACCAAGGACAGGTTTAGGGCCAATAAACGGAGATTTGGCTCCTTCCTTTGCAAGGCGGTCCGCAATCTCGTTTCCCATAATGCCTTCATGTCCTGGTACCCAGATCAGTGTCACGCTATTTGTCTCGGCCAGTTGCTTTAAGACAGTAAAACAGTCCCAGATCAGCTTTGATCCAAAGTAAACGAGTTTAACGCTTTAAGTGCTGCTTGGCTGCCTGATATTATGTATATTTTTGCTCCACGCATATTTTTATGGATTATTTCGCGAGCGCAGAGTTCTATGGCGTGTGTGTATTTCTGCTTGAAAAATGGTTGGTGAGGCCCCCAGTGCCTTTCCGAGATGGCACCTTGGCCCATATATGCCCACGCCTGTTTTACCTTCCATTTTGGATCCATCCGTGTACCATTTGAGCGATCCTTTTTCAAAGGGTAGGTCCCCAGTGTGCCACTGTTGACGGTTCCCCACGACCACCTTAAATGGTGTTTCAAAGTTATGGCGTTTCGGCATAACGTCTGAAATTGGGTAAGCCATCAGGTCCCCTACGAACTCCTGGAGGACTTTCATGTGGCCAATCAGATTATTGGTACTTAGGACGTTTCCCTTTGTAGCCTAATTGTACTAAGTAAGGTTTGCTCCCAAACATGCAAGTTTAAGAGTAGCAGGTCCAACATAGCCTCCAAGGGCGCAGTTGGGCAGGTACGCATGGCACCGGCTACTCCTAGACATGCAAGCCGTTGTAGTTTTTGCAAACTGGCTTGAGCTGTCTTTTGTTTTGTTTTTGGCCACCAAGTGAGGCGTATGTGACCATGGGTCTTATAATAGAGCATTTTTTGGTTTAAGACCCCAAGTTTTGCCAAAAAGCCTGCGGCATGTCCATGTTGCGACTGTAGCTTTATCCAGTATTCTTTTTGAGTGAGAGTTCCAGGTTTGTCTGTTATCCAGGGTAATACCTAGATATATGACTTCCTTTGAGAATTCCACTACTGTTCCCTCAAGAGATGGTGCTTGTAGGAAAAGCTTCCTTATTCTCGTGAAGGGAACAACTGTTGTCTTACCAGGATTGGCTGGAAGTCCCATTATTTCGCACTAGTTGCAAACTATCTTTAGGGCATTTGGCAATAGATCAGAGATTATCTGATTATGTTTGCCCCTAATTGTAATGACCAGGTCATCCGCATTTCCCAGATTGTCATAGCCGGAGTTTGTTAGCTTCTTTAGGAGATCATCTACAACCAGAGACCAT
This sequence comes from Dioctria linearis, assembly GCA_963930735.1. NCBI lineage: Eukaryota > Metazoa > Arthropoda > Insecta > Diptera > Asilidae > Dioctria > Dioctria linearis. Next base: position 119,812,233 of record OZ005744.1, on the reverse strand, counting down.
AGGAGAGGGGATAGTCCCCACCGTGGGGACATCCCTTCGCAGCCACTACTGTAATAGAGTGCTCCCCCAGGTTAGCTGTGATTGTCCGGCTTTCAAGAATAGCTTTTTTCCATTTTATTAAGGAAGGTTCAATTCCTTTTTTGGTAGCTGCATTCTCAATGGCTTCAAAGGAGGTATTGTCAAATGCTCCTTCGATGTCTAGTCCTTCTAGTCCTAGGACAAGGCTATCTAGGGCAGTTGTGGTAGACTTTCCTGCTTGGTAAGCATGCTGATTTGGGTGCAGCGGTGATCGCTTGAGTGCACCGCTCCTAATATAATTGTCTAACACTTTCTCCATTGTTTTGAGGAGAAATGAAGTTAGACTGATAGGACGGTAGGTGTTTGAATGACAAATGACCAACACACCTCAATTAAGGAAAAACTGGGTTGGAAGTGAAACTGTTAAATTATAAGACGTGCGGACTTTCATATACTAAAAAAAAACTCAATTTATTAAATAAAACTTGAACACAAATTTACTCTTCTTAAGTTACGTTCCTCATACAGTATAATTAGTTCAATTGGTAAGTGATAGTTCACTTTTGTTATTACTTAATTGAATTTCAAAGAAAACCTTAACAAATTTTAAATGGATTTCATGTGATTTGTTGAGGTTATCTTTCTTTATGTTCTTGTTTTATTCTTTATTGACATGGAAATTTACTTATATGTTTGTTTAATTATTAATTCATTTTATTCTTATTTTTAGTCTCCGTCCACCTTAATAAGGTGCAGGGATTCCGTATTTCGTTTGCTTGTTAGAATAGGAGCATTGGATGGATGAAGATGGAAAGTTCCAGGAAGCAACTTTATGTAATCTGGGGAAGTATTTCGCATACATTTTATACGTTCTTTATAAAGTTTTATTTTCATTATTTCAGCTTTAACTTCATGTTTAATTGCATATGCAGGATGCTTCCGACAGGATTATTTAAATGCTAAATATTTCAAACGGAGCATTACTTAGGATCCAGCTTTTACGTCGTTGGAGTTTTCCTAGACCAGCTTCTGGGTAAGTCTTTGTGGAACAGTAGGATTTGGGTAATGCAGGTGAACGCCCTCCTCCTTTAGGTATGAATGTTACCTTAACTTCCCTCCACGTCCTTGGTATATATCCTAGAGTATAACTTGCTCAAAAGATCTTAATGAGATTTATCAGTATCTCTTCTAGCCCTCTTTGAAGTAGGGCTGGAAAGATGCCATCAGCTCCAGGCGATTTGAATGGTTTAAAGGAGTTGACGGCCCATTTCACTTTCCTTGGGTTGAAGATTCTGCCAGAGAGAATTTTAATCCTGTTGGAGGACCAGCGTTCAGGTCTTAGCTCTTCAGGGATTTCGTCGTCATCTTGCATAATTCTCGAATCGGGAAAATGAGTTTGTAATAACAAACTTACTGTTTCTTTTCGTGTAACTACCATCGACTTTCTGTAGAAGGCTATTAGTGTGATCCTTAGAGAGAACTTTTTGAAGTCTTGCACTCGTGGGTAGATCATCAATACCCTCGCAGAGATTTCTCCAAGTTCTTCTTTTGGATTTCCTCAGCTCTTTATTGTACTCAGTCAAGGCGCGCTTGTATTCATTCCAAGCACCTGTTGTTTTTGCCTTGTTGAAGAGCCATCTAGAGCTGGCTCTTTATCTATATAGTTCACTGTTCCACCAGGGCACAGCTCGCGTTGTTTCCCTTTGTTTAACAGGACAACTTGTTCATAGGAGTGGATGATCAGTCTATGCATTTGGCCGGAGATACGGTCTAGATCCATGCGGCTCTCAATTTGACCGTTTTCGATGAGTGTTAAGTCCAGCACCTCTTGGCGAATGGCCTTGCAGAATGTTGGTTCATTCCCTATATTAGATATGCCTATGTTATTTTTAACTAAATAGTCAAAAAGGTACTCACCTCTTCTGTTGGTCTCACTGCTTCAACATACAATGTGGTGAGCATTCGCGTCACAACCAATGATATAGGATTTATTCCTTTTTTGGCAGAAATCCAGAAGTTTTGTAATTTCCTCTGGAGGAGGTGTATCCGTATCACCCGGGAAGTAGGCTGAGGCCATCACCACCTCATATTTGCCTTTGTCTGTTGGCACCTCCACTATGGGAGCCACTAGGTTCCGAGATATTAGTTCTGTAATAGGAAGGAAGTTAATATTAGGTTTAAAAAGCATTGCCACCCGTGGGGTGTCATAATTCCTATTATAGATCAACTTATTACTTCTTGTATTATTCTCTTCGTTGATTTTTGTTGTGGTAGAAGGTATGTATATCGTTGTTGGTTTTGCGACTTCGAGTGGATATTCTAAAGGTTTTGGAGTGCTTTTATTGATCGTGGCTGCGGAAATTTCTTCACTGCCCGTATTTTACATTCCGATGGCCTTACCTTTGCTGCTGATATTTGGTACCCAAGATATTCTATGTTTCAGCACAAGAATTGGCACTTTTTCCACTTAATTCGAAGTCCGTGGATTTCCGATAAGCTTAGTGCTTCCCGAAGTCGTTCTATCATTCTTCTTCTTTGTCTGCAAGTATGACAACATCATCAATGTAGATTAAAACAAATCCCTTTTGTAACAGATCTTTATAGAATATGTGATTAATAAATTTTTTTAAATACGGCGGGTGAGGTACAGAGGCCGAAAGGAGCTCTTAAAAATTCGAACTGATCTGTTGGAGTGACAAACATTGTGTACTTTCGAGAATCCTAGGATACTCGCTTATGGCTTTCTGTAGTTTATCTTCCTGATCGTCTATATTGGGTAAGGGGTATCGGTCTCTGATTATTTCTTCTAAAGTCGAAGCCCCGAGCTACTCCGTCTTATTAAATTCTTGCTTAACCACACCTTAATTTGTTCGTCAACTATTCTTTTATCTAGTGGTGTGAGGCGTCGCGGTGGTTGATGTATAGGAGTGCCACTGATCACCATTATCTTCATTTCTACTTTTGAGTTGCTCTGTTTTGTTTTCGATTATATCTTCGATAATTATTGTATAGGTTGGTTTTTCCGTTGCAAAGGTCATTTTTGGGAATGCTGGAAGTATTGAAGCAGTTATTTGAATCGTCGAGGATCCTCTTGATCTGCACTTCCCCATTGTGGGAGCGAATGTTCACTCCATTTAGCACGTCTTTTCCAAATATCATCATAGTCTGTAGGTGGTGTAACGAAGAGCTTGTCAGGCGACAGATCTACCTACATCCACTTGTACCTGAATGTAGACACACACCGCATCCGACACCTCTTTGCTACAAAAATCATATCCAGGATATGCGTGGGTGGCTGCACAGCAATTCCCGCCCTCGATCAGTCGGCTAGGGGGGGGGGGGGATCCTTGCCACCCACATTCTTTCTATGCTTGTTAAGCTGTGCCTAAAGAAGAAAAATGTTTGACCGGACAGACGGACGGACAATTAAAGAAAAGGTCTTGAGTGTGTGACTGCAGACGGACAGACAGACAGAATAAAAAAGATCTACTCAGGCTTCCTTCTCCTTATGGAGCCTGAAAGCCTAGAAAGAAGAAAATTTACTTTATTAAATGCTGCAAAAAAAAAGAAGAACAGAAGACCTCAGCAACGCCGAACAAGTAATAGTTCACCCGGAGAATTTTCAACGCTGGTAGATGAACGATTGAGAGAGAGTGAGAGAGCTGAGAGGGGGATATCCGATGATGTTGAGCCACCGGCTTTTGGTAACATTGGGACCAATCGCCCCCATCCACCCTAGCTAAGCCTCCAAAGCCGTATCAAAACGCTAGTGCCTTCCAGACGCATCAGCATCACTGCGACCACCCCTCTCCTCGGATAATTACTTACTCATCTTAATGCTCCTCGAAAGTGAGAAGGTATGATAAAAAAATTTTTGACCAGTGACAAAAGCAAGGGAACCTAAGAGGGCCATCTGGACTAGATTTTGTTTTTTGTCTTTTCTGTTTTACAAGTGGAGATTCGGACTGTAAGCGAATTCTTCTTCCCGGATCATCAGACCTTTGGCGTTGCAATCAAATGAATTTACTTTTACCATGAATCGGTATACCATATATGGGAATACACAAAGAACCTGTAAATTAAATAGACGAAAGGAAATCCACATGTATATGAAAAAAAATAAATGTATATCGTTATAAAAGAAAATTTTTAATCCAATTCTTTCGATTTATTCTACCGTCTTCTTCGTTCTTTCTTCGTTCACCTGCGTAATTTGAAGATCTAACCTATGCTAGGCTTAACCTAGTCCCTATCCTACACCTTAATCGGCCGAACCTAACTTACTTAAATATCACTTACTTGAACTCTTATATCTTTATATTATATCTTTTGTCTCCCTTTTCAGGTAAATCACTGTTGATGCATAACTCATTGATACGTAGGTACAGATTCTTCAAATACTCGAAATATAATTCAACCCAAATATAGTTCGTGAGTAAGAAAAAGTTTAACTGAATTTCCCTTTTGAGTAAAACACTAATGACGCATAAACTGACTGATCCGTAGGTGAGAACTCCTGGCGGATATACAGGTAAGAACTCTTCAAACAATCTAGATGTAATTTATGCACGCGAAAATGTCTAATAAAATTTCCTTTTCAGGTACATCACTGTGGACGTATAAAGTTCACTGGCACGCAGGTAAGAATTCTTCACGTAATCTAAATATAACTTAATCCAAAGATAATTTGTGCGCACGAAAATGTTCAACTAATTTTCCTTTTTAGGTAAATCACTAGTAATGCATACCCTGACTGATACAGAGGTAAGAATTGTTAAAATAATGAAAATATAATTCACGCGCGCAAAAATGTATAATAAAATTTCCTTTCAGGTACATCACTGTGGACGTATAAAATTCACAGGCACGCAGGTAAGAATTCTTCACATAATCTAACTATAACTTAATCGCAAGATAATTTGTGCGTACGAAAATGTTTAATTAAATTTCCTTTTCAGGTAAATCACTAATAATGCACAACCTGGCTGATACGCAGGTAAGAATTTCTATAATAATGAAAATATTGTTAAGTGCCACAAAGTGAATCAAGCGACATCTGTTAGGAATGGAAGCAACTTTGGGTTAGTGTCATCTTAGTAAACTTTGGGTTTGGAGAATGGAATATTCAGGAAGGTTCTAGGATAATTTGTAGAGTATAAATACGGCGCTCTGACAGCTAGGAGGCGAGTATTATTTCAGACAGCGAAGTGAACGAAGTAAACTATTTGGATTGCGATAATTAGAAGTACAGTACTAGCGATAAATAAAGAGTTGATTTGATAATTATTTGTGAATTTGTGAGAGTAAACAGGAAAGTTAAATAGAGAAAGAACTTTTGAATTATATCTGAAATATTGTGTTTTAAATAACGAATTAAGGCCACGCTCGTAACAACTTGTGTCAGAAGTAAAATAAAATCGTGAAATAAAGTGGTGGCATTTGACTTTGAAATTCAAAGAGTGATTAATTTTGTGAAATCGTGTGTAAAAATTCCGAAAGATAATTCTATATTAAACTGTGAGTGAATTACAAAAGACGCAAGAATGGGACGCAAGCTAGAGGCGCTTCGCATACAGGAATTGAAAGTGGAGTTGGGGAAGCGGTCATTACAAACGACTGGCCTAAAGAATGTTCTAGTCGAGCGACTTAGACAAGCTTTGATAGAGGAAGAAAAGAATCCTGAGACATTCGTTTTCGAAGAAGAACCAGAAATTGAGGAAGAGCCTGCAATGAACATAGAACAGCTTTTAAGTACTTTAATAAGCAAAATGGAAGCCCGTTTTGATGAACAAAAGAATTCTCTCCAGGAACAAAAGAAGTCTCTCCAGGATCAAAAGAATTCTCTCCAGGAACAAAAGAATTCTCTGGAGGACCACAAGAAATCTATGGAAACCCGTTTGGACGAACAAAAGAATTCTCTCCACGAACACAAGAAATCTATAGAAACCCGTTTGGACGAACAAAAGAATTCTCTCCAGGAACACAAGAAATCTATAGAAACCCGTTTGGACGAACAAAAGAATTCTATGGAATCCCGTTTAGATGAGCAGAAGAATGCTTTGGATGAACAAAAGAATTCCATGGAGTCCCGTTTAGATGAACAGAAGAAATCACTGGAAACGCGTTTGGATGAACAAAAGAGTTCTCTGGAGAATTGTCTAGAAAATCGCTTAGAGGAACAAAAGAATTTCCTGAAAAACTCGCTAGACGAACAAAATTTAAAAATTGAAGGAATCGAGCAAGAAGTGGCGGAAGTTCAACAAAAAGTCACCGCATTGCTTGACAACTTTAAATCAGATTTGGAGAAGATGAAGCATCGACAACCACGGCACGAAGGAATTGAAATATCCAATGCAGGCAGAATGAAACCTTCAATATTTGATGGACAAAATTCGTGGCATATTTTCAAGAGACAATTCCAGGCTGCTCCCGAAGTAAACGGATGGAATGATGCAGACAAAGCTACAGCTCTGTTATTAGCACTTCGAGGCTCTGCATCAGAGCTTTTACAAACTATACGATAGAAAGGCAACGTGATTATACTTCATTAGTACAGGCGATAGAGTTATGTTATGGAGATGAACACATGCAGCAAGTATATCGCCTACAGCTACGCAACAGGATTCAAAAGTATGGCGAATCACTACAACAACTGCAGGCTGATGTGGAAAGATTAGCTTATCTTTCATATTCTAACGTATATGCAGATTTCCTTAATGAAGTGGCAACAGAAGCATTTGTGAACGCTATTGCAGATCAAAATTTACAACAAGCGTTAAGGCTAGCAGGAAAGAAATCAACAGCAGAAGCACTAGCCTATGCACTAGCGTATGAATCTGCCAGGCAAGCTTCTCGAAGTGCAGTAAGAGTGAGCGACATTTCGGTGGGGGAATGTATTTGTAATAGAATGCACCCATCACAGAGCAATTATTCACGTGGTATTCTGCGATGCTGGAATTGTAATAGACCAGGACACCTCCAAAGGGACTGCAGAAAACGCCGCCGAATGGTAGCGGTAGATGAAGGGCAGAGATATCGAGCTGGGCAAAGATATCGAGTTGGGCAGCAGACTCACAGCAGAATACCGTCATCAGAGACCACTCCTTCGCGTGGTGTCATTCGATGCTGGAAATGTAGGAGACTGGGACACCTGCAAAACGACTGTAGGAAACGAAGACGAATGCAAACAACAGAAGAAGAAGCGAGAAGATGGCGAGCTAGAGAGCAAGCTTTCCGTGGAGAGACTAGACTGCATCCTCATGACTTTGAAATTCGATACCGCAAAGGACGTATCCACGGAAATGCAGAAGCTTTTTCACAACATCCATGCAATCCTGAATGGAAACATTGCGGACGGATGGAAGAAAAAGATGACGATGACTACAATGATGATAACGAAAGTCGAAAGACGAAAGGAAAGAAATCCAAAGATGATGATGATTACGGTGATAAAAGTAAAAAGAAGAAAGGAAAGAAATCCAAGAGCGAGGACAATGAAAGAAAGAAAAAGACTAAAAGTAAAGGGTCTAAAGATGCTGATAATGGCAATGATAAGGGTATAATGAAGGTCGGAAAAGGTAAAGACAAAGTTTCTGACGATGATGATAATAAGAAGCGCAAAGGCTGCAATGAAAAGGATGACAACGGCAATCAAAAGGGCAAGAAATTTGAGGACAAAGGAATCAAAGATAAAAGACGAAAGAAAAATCAAAGCATGGAAGAGTGTTTCAACAGAACATTAATCAAACATCTCAGGAAGGTCTTCAACTATAATCAGCACGGTTGGTTTCGACATATTCCTATATTTCTAATGGCTTATATATCAGCTGTTTACAATATGACCAGACAAAGCCCATTTAAGGTCATTTTTGGAAAGGAAATGCGCTTACCTAGCGACCTCAAGTTTGGTATACCCAAAGGCGAACAAACGAAACCAGAAGACTACGTAACAAAGCTCAGACAACGATTAGCTGATGTGCACGAGGCCACGAGGCGTTCTCCAAAGTTATCACAACACTGGGAGAGACCGTATGCAGTTAAAACTAAAAACATGCCATACAAGAATCACCGCGGTACAAGATGCAAAATAAAAATCGTTCATCTAGATCGCTTGGTCAATACGGAGAGCACCAAGACCGTGGACCGTCTGTTGTTCGGGACGAACTAATTTTAAGAAGGGGGCAGTGTTACGTGCCACAAAGTGAATCAAGCGACATCTGTTAGGAATGGAAGCAACTTTTGGTTAGTGTCATCTTAGTAAACTTTGGGTTTGGAGAACGGAATATTCAGGAAGGTTCTAGGATAATTTGTAGAGCATAAATACGGTGCTCTGACAACTAGGAGGCGAGTATTATTTCAGACAGCGAAGTGAACGAAGTAAACTATTTGGATTGCGATAATTAGAAGTACAGTACTAGCGATAAATAAAGAGTTGATGTGATAATTATTTGCGAATTTGTGAGAGTAAACAGTAAAGTTAAATAAAGAAAGAACTTTTGAATTATATCTGAAATATTGTGTTTTAAATAACGAATTAAGGTCACGCTCGTAACAATATGCTTCACGCATACGAAAATGACTTATAAAATTTCCTTTTCAGGCACATCACTGTGGACCAGGGACGGAAAATAATGATTATTTTTCATTTCTTCTGTAAAAAAATCATTTAACAAGGGATATGAAAAACTGGTCGGGGATGAATTATGTGCACATAAACTGGCATCTACTTTCATTATGCGCTAGAATTCGAAAATATAATTAATAAAAAAAAAATCAACTTGTAATAATTATTTTTGAGTTTTAATTTTGAAATCACTAATAATCATTACATATGAGTTTTCCGCCATTCACTCAAGAATAAAATTCACATCTAAGTTTTTCGTTTTAAAATCATCAATAATAATCAGACTTGAATTTTATTTTTTCCGCTCAATAATAAAACTAAGGTCTGATATTTAAAATTTGGAATCAGACACAATCATTATCGGTTGAGTTTTATTTTTTCGATCAAAAATAAAACTCAAAACAGTATTCCAGCTCCAAATTGCGTTGAATATTATTACTAACTTTGGTTTTCGGTACTTCTTGGGTATTAGAATACATTGATAATTTTCATAATTTTCAACTTTTTTTTAATGGTGTTATAAGCCTTTTGTTAAGATTTATGCATGTAAGAACGTTTCTCATCACAATTTCGGGAGAACGTAACAATGTGAAGACTTGCAATTTTTTTTCGAAAACTCAGAATATGACTTTAGGCATCTAGTTTGAATACACGCAAAATTGGATGAGGAGAACCTCCTTTTCCATATTTGAGGGGGGGTTAGAAATTTTAAAATCTGTAAATGTGAAAGAATTTTTTCATAATAGTTTCCTGCAGCCTCCATTTTCTATTATCTTATTGTCTTTCGAATCATTAGATAAAAAATAAATACATGGATAAAGCTAGAATTGCTATAAGATCAATTTTTATGATATCCTAGATGAATGCCCGTATTTAATTACGTATGGTCACCCCTCTGTGAAAGTTTGATTGTTAAAGTGGATTTTTATTTATATTTCTAGAATGATTCGTAGGGTAGTGAAAATCATAAAAACCTAAATTTTTGTATGGACACACCAAGAAAGGGTTGCCCCGTGTAGTATATTTTTCAAAATGTATTTACTAGTTTTATGAAAAAGCCGTGTAAAAAAATTTCAGGCCACCACGTCTACGCTTTTTCAGCTATCTAAGTGACCGCGCTCTCGAGTCATCGTGAGGATTAACAGACAGACAGACAGACAGACAGACGGACGGACATACAGACAAACAATCAGAGACACATGCAAAAATCAAAACAACCCTTAACAATGTGCGTTCGTGGCCAATCCAGTATACTCGAAATCGAGATGATAACCTTAGTATACCCTTTGGGATTTCACCTAGAATATCAAAATTGTTCGTTTGTGAAGTCCGTTGTCCTGAATCTTACTTTGATCTAGGACATTTAAATTCTGGTTACGGCGATGCGACGGAAGTACGTACCTTGTATATACGATTACAGAACAAATTGAACGCTTTGGTTGTTTTTAAATGCGCGAGCACAACGGCTACTACAGAAGACTTTAGTTTACTGCTTTGGTAATTTTATTCTGTACGGGGTATTATAGTTTGAAGGAATCATCTAGCAGTTCAGGTAGAATGTAATATAGTTGGCGGCATGCCGTGACATGCTGATTGTGGTGACTTGCATAAAACAGGATACTGCAACCCACATTCCTTGAGAACGAAACTATTATTTCTGTTCTGTTTTTAGATCCAAGACTTCGCCGTTTGGTAGGGAAGGAGAAGAAGGTTCTGGAAAAAAAAGCAATTGAAAGACATTGTTTCTAGGATGATATGTTTAAAAGAGGTATGTAAAGGGTATCACTTCAAGAAAGATTAAAAATTTCAATATTTTATTAGTTCTAGGGACAAAGATCTTTCCAATGTAATGTCGTATTTAGATGATAAAACCAATTATATCTTACTTTATATCTACTATACCAATAACGCGATAGTTTCCTAATTTGTTACCTTGAATATTTGGGCCCTATCCTAATCTATGTCTTCAACTTCGCCTTTTTATACCAGCTAGCGATGTCGCACTTAGAAAGCTCTGCACAAGTATACAAGTTAATTCTTCCTTTTGTCTCCAGAGTTAATCAATATTTAATTAAGAGCTTGCTTTGTTTTGTTGCTCATGATAAATTTCGAGCAAAGCAAAATAATTATCATAAGTTATAGCGATACCTAAATGTAAACTTTATAATAGCTACAATTTTAATAAAAAGACGAGGGCGAAAACGAAGAGATGGGTTGGAGTAGGCCCCTAATAGATAAAGAATTCAATTTCATTACTTTCCATCTAGTAGCTTTTAACATATATGTGTTCGTACATACTTTAATAAAACTAGAATTTTACCGATTTTGGCTTCCAGGATTGATATCTTCATATTTGTATTAGTCATTCCAAACGAAACCCGACCATCTCTAATTTGGATGAGACTTTCACAGTTTGTAGGGAATACCAAAATAGCTCACCCATATTTTCTTCTCGCTAGGGGATTAGAGATTTCCTGATTTAACGATGAAGCATCATTTTCAAGAAATCACATCATTCTGTGCTGCTATTAAAGTATTAAAATTCATTTGGCATTTGAATCAGAAAAATCGCTTGCTCCGTTCTCGAGATATGATTTCTTGAAAATGATGCTTCATCGTTAAATCACGAAATTTCTAACCCACTAGTGAGGGGAACATATGGGTGAGCTATTTTGCCATTCTCTACAAACTGTGAAAGTTTCATCCAAATCGGAGATGGTCGGGTTCCAAGGTGATCGGTTTTGTGTGGCATGGCTGTTATATTCAATAATAACGTGAGCACATGTAATATGGATTATATCTATAATGGAATCGTTTTGAACACCTATTCATAATTCTTGGTTTATTATATTGTAACAAAACGACTCACCTAGCTATTTCATCTATTTTGCTTAGGTTGAGGATCCCTATGCACCCTCAGAATAGCATTTTCCTTCGAGGAAATGTTGACTGACCGACGCATATGTGATACAGGCAAGGCTATGTTGTTATAAAGGCTGACAGCAGACAAATAGACCAGCCGAGCATCTTTAGAATATTTCAATAGCATTCGTGTGATCGCAATTGGAAGAGTATTGCGCTCTTGCTGAAACCAGACATACATTATCAGTTGAACCCCGGTATACTAACAGAGGAAGAATTCTAACAGAACGACTTACCTGAATTTTCCCATCTCCTCTAGCCATAGGTATTACCAAGGTCCAAAGAAGAATTAATTTAGGATTAAACAAACTTTCGGCTCGGAAACACAAAACTAGCAGCGAATAAAAGCCCGAATCACAACAAAACAAAACCGAGCCTGACATCTCCGTCGGTCAGCTGTCTCTTGTCAGGAGGTAGACATCACACAATAGCAGAACCTCAAACCAGATTAAAGACACGTCCTTTTGCTAACCAAAGTGCGTTATTACATTCCCGAATAGAATCTACTACAATCCAGAGAACACTTCCACCGATGGTAATAGAGGGCAACCCACACGTACTAGCACGAAGCCCGAATATTTTGTTGCCCTTGTACTTAGACCTGTCATCATAAATAGGAAGTCGAGTTTTGACATGTCTCAGATGGAAAAGGACATTTGAATTTAGAAGAGCAAATATATATTTGGACAAGTATAAAAAATTAAAGCTTACTGAACTTAAAGAGCAAATATAAATTTAGACAGATATGAAAAATTAAAGCTTGTTGAATTTAAAGAGCAAATATGAATTTAGACAAGTATAGAGAAAAATTAAAGTTTATTGAATTTCAGAAGCAAATATAAATTTTGATACTTGTGAAAATGAAAGTTTAGCGAAGTAAAAAGCAAATATAAATTTAAACAAGTATAGAAAAATCCAAGTAAATAAACCAGTTGACATTTATTGCATTTTAAATTCCCACAAATTTAACAAATATAGGACAAGTAAACCAATAAGTAATTCGGACACAACGAATTTTTACCACCACATCAACTTAACAAGTATAGAAAAATCCAAGTAAATAAACCGGTTGACATTTATTGCATTCTTAACTCCCACCAATTTAACAAATATAGCAAAAGTGACACAATGAGTTTGTTTTTTTAAAGTCACATCAACTTAACCAGTATAGAAAAATCCAAGTCAATAAATCAGTTGACATTTATCGCAATTTTTTTTTCTAATAACCCCAACTCTACAATTATAGAAGAATCCTAGCCAATAAATTAGCTTGACAGTTATCGCACTTTAAACTACACCATTTTAACAAGTATAGAAAGGTCATCCAGTAGATCAATCTGGCATTTACTGAATTTTCAAAACACCCAGAAAGAGAAGCAAGTTGACAGCTATGGAAGATAAAAAGAATTAGATAAAAAGTTTTCAAAGTTCTCTTTGAAACCTGTAAAGAAACAAAAAGTAAGGTGTCATTAAATAAGTAAAACTTAACCTGTAAAGAAACAAGAAAAAAAAAGTGAAATATAACTAAGTAGAACGTAACTAGCAAAAACGATTAAATGAAGAGTAGATGTGGCCTCACCACAGGAGCTATTTATAAATAGATGCCATTAAACCTAGTTAGGGATAGAATAAAAATCACGTAGGCTCGAAGTTTCTTTTTGTTTTTTTTTTGTGATCGCCATCTTAAAAAAGACGAGTTGGAATGTGCTCTCGACAATCGTCTGAGGTAGATCAAGTTTGGTTTAAAACGTGGAAATAAAATTGAATAAAAAAGTAAAGTTCAATATCAAATTTATTTGTCGTGTTATTACTATCCTTCCAAATCCGAAAATTGCAATAAGAGGAAATACCCCAGAGGTAGGGATTACCCCGAGAAAGGAGAACGAAAGGGATAACAGCGCCAAGGAAGCCCGACCTCGTCCCCGCCGGGCCCCAGGTAACAAGTCAGTTTTGACGCAACACAAGTCAGCAGATTCCACGTGAACGCCTCCCCAGAACCGCATTCCGCCGGTAGACGCTCTGCCAGGCGGCAATACGGTGACCCACGCTTAACTGTTCCTATAACGGGAGGATTCCAGAAGTTAATAAATCCTGCAACTAATAGAAGCAAACAAGGAGGATTCCAGAAATTAATATATGCTGCACCGAGAAAAAGGTAATGTTATTACATTGGTGTCAAGTTTGGGGTCTACCAAGTCCCGTAAAATGGGCCCCATTAACCCGCCCAAGAAGAGCCGTTTAAAGTTTGATGAAAACGCGAAATTTGTTCAAGTCGCCGAAGAAGTATAATATTCCGTTGAGATCCATAGCTGTTGTGTGGAAAACCGTAATTTGTTCCAGTTGCAGAGGGAAGGAGACAAAACTAGGGTTACGTATAACCGCATATAATAGCCGTATTACCGTTAATTGACAGTATAATGTTTGAATATTGTTTTTTTTTTTATATATCGCATATATTTTTCTAGACTTATTGTTATATATTTACATTTAACAGTAGAAAGTTCGAATATATTTTTTATATAGCATATATTTTTCTAGATTTAGTGTTATATATTTACATTTAACAGTAGAAGGTTCGTATATATTCTTTATATCGGATATATTTTTCTATATTTAGTGTAATCTAATCGCCTTGATTAGTATAAGGTCTGAATCTATTCTATGAATTGCGTGTACCTTCCCAGTCCTAGCGTCATATATTAGCATATGAAGTAAACTGGAAGTTTTGTATTTTTTTTTTCACACATTGGTTAAGTCGATGATTGTAAAGGTTATCTAAGAAAATGTGTAAGTTTTCCATGGCTGTCGACCTGCTTTTCGTCGTTGACTCAGGAGATACTCAACAATTTCTGAAAATTTTATAGAGTACGACTGAAAATAGTGAAAATAAATTTAGAACCGTCTCAGATCTGGGAAATTTTCCTATATTTGGTGTCGTCACCTCAGAAATACTAAATAATTTCAGAAAGGTCGTAACGTTTTGTAAGGAACAGTCACAAATAATCAAAATAAATTTAAAATCGTCTTAGATCTGATACATTTTCTATAGTTGTTGTCGTTGACTTCGGAAATACTAAACAATTTCTGAAAATTTGTTACGTTTTGTAAGGAATAGTCAAAAATAATCAAAATAAATTTAAAACCGTCTCAGATCTGGAAAATTTTTCTATATTTGTTGTCGTTGACTTCGGAGATACTAAACGATTTCTGAAAATTTGTTACGTTTTGTAAGGAATAGTCAAAAATAATCAAACATAAATTTAAAACCGTCTCAGACTTGGAAGATTTTTCTAAATTTGGTGCCGTCACTTCGGAAATACTAAATAATTTCTGAAAAGTCGTTGCGTTTTGTAAGGAACAGTCAAAAATAACTAAAATAAATTTAAAATTTACCCAATAATTTTTGAGCAGTCTTTATATTTTGAAGTGCATAACTGCAAATGAACAACATAAACCTGGGGTTCTATTATTGAGCACGAAACGAAATTTCGGATCACTCGAAATTTATGTACGAAAAACTATGTTCGAGCTATGATTGAATACGAACGAACTCTATGCAAAGCATTACCATATAAAAAAAGAGTAATCTAGTACAAAAACTCGATATGTAATAGGTTTTCTGTTAATCTTTCAATTGTTATAGTGATGTGTTTATTCCTTTCAGAAAAATATTCAAGTGTAGTTATTTTAAAAATGGATAGTATTGCATTATTTTTTAAGAAGAGGAGGAGGGAAATTTAAGGATTATTCGAAAGGGAATTCGCTATCAGTCTAACATATTTGAGACACCTACGAAACAGTAAGGCTTTGTAAGCATTTACGACAAATCAAATTCATTTTAATCTTTGAAGGTTCATGAAAAACTACCGGCTCTCAAAGAATGCATTTAAATATTTATTAGACGAGATGCTCTACATCAATACCGATACTAAAAATTGCTGCGGCACTGAGATTCTTTGCTGAAGGTGGTTATCAAGGTGGGGCGGGCCAAGATCTAAATATTGGAATGTCCCAATCCACTTTGTCTGTCGTGTTATCAGAAATTTTAGAAATAATGGAATTGGAAGTATGTCCAAAATAGATTTCTTGTGAAATGAGTGAACAAGAAAAACGAGCATCCAAATCTCATTTTTTAACGTTACGGGTTTTCCTGGAATAATAGGCTGTGTTGACGGGACCCACATAAAGATAATTGCCCCATCTTAAGATGAGCATTTATACTTTAATCGAAAAGGATATCACAGTCTTAATGCTATGATCGTAAGTATGCATTGCTCACTTGGAGGTAAATAATTTTTCAAAATAACATTTTAGGTATGCGACTATAAAATGAGGATATGTTGTATTGATGCCAGATATGGAGAGTCTTCCCATTACCGGTTAGTATGGAGTTTCAGCGACGAGATAAATAATTTAAAGGCCAATTATGAAAATGGTGATAGGAGTAGTTGGATACTCGGTAATTATTTGGAAAATGTAGGTAAACCGTACATATAAATACATAAACAATTTTAGGTGATCCTGGATATCCTCTCCAACCTTGGTTAATTACTACATATAGGGCAGCTTCAGAAAGAAGCAGAGAGGCGATATTTAATACTGTCCATTCAAAGGCAAGGAACATTGCTGAAAGAACATTTGGAATTCTGAAATCTCGTTTTCGGTGTTTATACGAAGGAAGAGCGCTTCACTACAGACCATTCAAAGCTGTGAAAGTAATAAAA
Organism: Dioctria linearis; assembly: GCA_963930735.1. Lineage (NCBI taxonomy): Eukaryota > Metazoa > Arthropoda > Insecta > Diptera > Asilidae > Dioctria > Dioctria linearis. The sequence continues at coordinate 119,795,946 of OZ005744.1, read as the reverse complement.
ACGTGTGCAGCGTTGCACAACATTTGTATATTCTATAAAATGGATTGCGACCATATCGTTTTGCCTCCTGAAAGTGAAGACGATGAAGAAGAAGAAGTACAAATTGATACGAGCACAGAAGAACGGGCAGTAGCCATTAGAATCCGTAATAACATTTTAAATCCTTTATTTTCGTAAAAAGGAACAGATAACTTCTAGCTAAGGTATATAATAAATATAGGTATATATTAAGATGTTGCAGTCTTTTTATGCGCACAGCAAATCAGTTATTGCAGTTTCGCATTTCCCTTACAGCTATCTCACGCTCCTGCAAATCAAGTGTAATTCTCTTGAGCTCTAACTTTTCTTGAAATTGTTTTTATTTTTCTGATTTATATTTCATATTTTCTTTTATTTCATCTTTCCTTAAATAGTATTTTTTTTTCTGAAAACATCATATGGTTGTTTGAGCCATTTTTTATTTTTCAGAAAATATTCCGATATTTCGGTCTTTGGTTTAGACCATTATCAAGGCTAACAAAAGATACAAATATACAGATATTTATTATCTATATTTAGTTAATTTTTTAAAATGGTTGACTTTACTAATAATTATAAGATTGTTATTTATTATGTGATATTCTTTTTTGAAGTGCGTTTTACTGTCTCTCTATCGGTTTTCGTTTTCAAACTTGGTTTTTCTTTTTTAATCAGTGACATAAGGTTTTTAATAACCCATTTTAAGTAAACTTTGACATACCAATTTTTAGGTAATCACTTACATTAATAGAAATTGTTTGCAAAATTAACTCTTGATTTGTATCTTTTGTTAGCCTTGATAATGGTCTAAACCAAAGACCGAAATATCGGAATATTTTCTGAAAAATAAAAAATGACTCAAACAACCATATGATGTTTTCATAAAATCAACTGGATCACCGGGTCGTATAATCCCATACACTCCATATCTAAAAGGAATCTAAGGCCCACAAAACATCTTTTTCTCAGTATTTTTTTTCCTTTAGATGAAATTTCTTCTTTTTGAGCTCAATGTTTTCTTTGTTTAATTTTACACTAATTTTCCTGGATTTGTATTTGTTTTTTTAGAAGAGAAAAAGTATTTTCTCTAACTGAGGTTGCCTTGGATTGGGTGATATACAAGGTAAGTCGCTTTGCTCATGTCAGTTCTCATCAGATTGATTCGAGTTTGATGAAGGATCATTCTCAGCTGGTGCTGAATCACAGCTATTGCTATTTGGCTGGCATGAATCTGCGGAACTAATTGCTGGAAATCAGAAAAACTTAATAGCCTGTACCACTTAATTGTGTTTTGTTATTGCGGAGTTTCTTCTTAATGTGGAACTTATAATATGCTCATACCTATAATTACTATGATGTAATTTTAACTTAAAATGAAATTCTAAATTCCACCTTTTTCCAAGCATCCGCGGTTCTTTTTGGTGGTCCTTGGAAGTTTAGATCCCCATTGGGCCATTGTTGTTGCTCTAGCTTCACTTCCCATTGTTTAGCCGTGTGCCAAATCTGGATGGCTGACCATAAAATTAACCAAGGTTTTATATTGATTTGTTTTCGTAAGCTTGGCCCTAAAAATAATGCATATTTATTATCTCATTGTTTTTAAAATTAAAAGTCTGAATACAATTAATAACAACTAGTTACATAATTGTTTGTTTGCAAAAACTATTCCGCACTTCAATAACTCGATAAGTGAAATGTCAACGAGAAAATGTCCGAAAAGTTCCGGTCGAAAAATTGACTTTTTCGTGTTCAATGGTGCCAGATGTACAAAAATTTCCATACCAAATTTCGTTTCGTGTTCAATAATAGACCCCCTGATTCGATTATTTGTGATAGATCTGCTTATATTTGGATGGAAAGCATATTTAAAGCTAGACCAGATATTTGAAATTTAAGGTGTCACCGGAAAAGATTTTCTATGTTTTGAAATCAATTTAAAGTTTCACAGGAAATAGTCTCTATATTTGCTAATCAAGTTTGGTGTTCGAACGAAAATAATTTCTATCCTGGATAAACCACAAGCTTAAAGTCTGCATCAAAAAGATTTTCTATAGTTGGCAACCATCGGATTTAAAGTTTGGTGGGAAATATTTGTGGTATTTCTTTCATTCTCTGGCCGTTCATCACCCGTAAATATTCTGGAGGCTTCTTATGGTATATTGTGAACTAATTGAAAGGTTGGCGAATGGAGTCTCAGAGATTGAAAAGATGTTATCGGAGGGCCAACGATTGGAAGCACGAGAAATAATTTTCGGGTCTCTGTTATCTCCGATAAACTCTCTTTACTGGACGTTCACGTTTACGAGACGCAAAATATTTTCGAAGAAATTTTATACTCGATTTTCAACGATTGAGAATACACGGAACAGCTTCCAAATATTTGTTTTTTTTTTTTGCATCTGGTAAACCTTTCCATCTTTGTTGTCCACGACTCTGGAAATATCAAATAATTGCTGAAAAATTGTTGGATTTTGAAACGAATAACGCAAAAAAAAGTAAAATAAATTCGAAATCGTCCTCCATTTGGTAAAGTTTTCTAGACGACTTCAGAAATACACAAAAAATGTTCGGAAAAGTTTTTTGCATTTTGTAGAGAACAACTGAAAAGGGACGAAATAAAGTCGAAATCATCGTAAATTTGATAAATCCCTCTTGTTCACCAGCACGACGTAAGCACGAAATAATTTTCTAGATTTGCTTTTTATATTTGTTAATCGACGGTTTAACGAAGGCAAACGATTTTCTATATTAGTTTTATATTCGATAATTACCGGGCTATAGAGTACCAACTATTTTCTCTATCCGCTTAATATTTGCTAATCGACGGGCTAACAAGACCCAAGTGTGGACTAAATAACTGCAAGACTGGTTTAATATTAATATCAAACACCTTCTATCCTTCTGAGTCTTCGCACGTCAACGACAAATAAAATACAAGAGGACTTTAACTGGTTCAATATTGGATAACCAGTGAGCTACCAAGTGTCGACTTTCTGCCATATTTATCAAATACAGAATATTTTCTAGACTAATCCTACCTCTACTACTCAGCGATTTGTCGAACACAAACGGTTTGCCGAAGATCTAAACCTACTCATCCGCCATTTAAATTTGTTTAACCAACTGGAGAGACCGGCATTTTGTCTTTTGCTGTTGGTATGAGGGAAAGCTTTTTTAATTTTGGAACGGCCTGAGATCCCTGTTCAACTGGTAGGATTATTGCTAACGTCTTGTCTCTCACCTTATACGAGATCTGAAAGATTCCCCATATCGTCGATCTTGAGCGAAATAAGCAATATTTTAGTAGTTGGTGTGTAAGTAAGTGCCTCCCGAACCTCTTTCCATGGATAGGTTCTGTTCCATTCTGCCTTCACGTAACCGGTAAAGTCTTCATAACTATCGTGGTTCAAAGCACAACGAACCCATATTTACACACGTGACTTCTTGTTACATTTTAGTGTCAAGTGTACTTTTCGCGTATCATCGTAAACTCTTGGCCACGACCAAAACCAGAAGGAAGTGAGCAGCATGGCCGAACAGCAGCTCGACAAAATTCTGCAGAAGCTCGAAGAGTTAAGCGATAAGTTTACTGCCCAATTGCAGAAGTCAACAAACAAGTGAAAGCTCTAAAGGCACAGCATACGTCCTTCCAAGAAGAGTTAAGTACACTACGGAGGCAAATGTCCGATATATCAGTCCTCAGCGCATCTGCGTTCGCCCATAAATTAATGGATGATACCGAGGTGCAGCAAAATGCACCATCCGTTAATGGGACAGTTGAAATTCCACCACCGAGTAGTCAATCCACTCCAACGCCCGAGAAAGTTCTAGAAGAAGTTAAAGACAACTGCAGGCAGCAATCGCTTATGACAAATACCGCCGCATGTTCATGTTCTAATCCTGCGGAGCCTACGTCATCAACAGAGCCATCTTGGTCCCTACCTCCTCGACCACAACATACAGTTAATGACAAGCCAATTAGAAAGCCGATGCTTTCGCAGACGAAGCTCGACGGTAAGGCTCAGTGGAATCATTACGAATTGCACTTCGAAGCGATTGCGGAAACAAACGTTTGGGATGACGAGACCAAAGCACTTTACTTAGCTGCCTCATTGCGCGGCATAGCTTTGGGCTTCTTTGAGACACTGAATCAAGAGGCCAGGAGGTCCTATAGTAAAGCGAGGAATGCGCCCTCTATACAATTTGGTACGGAATATAAGCAATCAGTAAGTCACGTATAGCTTAGCACCAGAGTCTAGAAGAATGGAGAGAGCTTTTCAGAATTTGCCACTGACCTTTTACGGCTGACTAGACTCGAGTTCGCATATTGTCCGGAAGATGCAAGGGATCAGATCACTTTGGAACATTTTCTGGACGGAATTTTTAGCTTAGATGTCCAAGAAAGAGTGCGAGATTTTAACCCACCCACTCTGCAAGACGCAGTACAAACCGCCTTTCGGATAGAAGCTAACCATCGAGCAACCAGAGCTGCGAGACGCAATATACGAGTTGCAGTTGCAACTAGTAATAATAGACCACCACCACGAGAACCTCCGGACTTCGGAAGAGAGCACTTGGGACGGATGTCATCGGGAAACGCGAACGAGCTAGCGTGAGGGAGACTCAGCTAGCTCAGCCAAAGTCAATAGCTCCTACATCCACCAATATCTCCCCAAAACCCAGCGTGTTAGCCCAAAACGTCACGTAGAACATCCGCCGGTGCGACTTTCGAAGAAGGTACGGATTTTATCGTGCGTGATGAGAGTCAAATAGACGTCTTCTTCCATTTTTCCAATTTTCGGAGTTCAGTTGTAAATCCGGAAACCGAAATAGCACCTGACAACAGAGTAATCTTCGACCTGATAGAAGGCCGCCCCACTAACAGAGCAATCAACATTTTGCTAATACCTATCGAAGAAGGGAGGAATAATACAGCATCTAAATCCACTCCTGGAATACGAAACGACTCACCGTCTAACTTGCAACCAACACAAACACAGCAGTTATCCGGAAGCAGAGAATATACTAGAAAAATCGCCTTGTCTAACTTAGCAGGAACTTTAAACGCAGGTCAGCTGATCTCGCGGGGCAGAGATCAGCATACTACGCAAACGCTCCACGTACCATCTGCAAGTACAACCTCGGCCGCACAAAGATCGACTGTTCATTAAAAACGAGCCTCCTAGATTTAACAGACCTTACCAGAATAACCAAATATGCTCCAAATACTAATACACATATTTACAGTACACTAAACATCATACCAAATTCTAGAACACTACCTACTCATCCACCGATCACCCACACCTCAAACAGTAAGACCCCGGCCAATCGTTCAACCACCCACTTTCCACAACCCACAAACATATTAACAAACCCTCCACTTTCCCCTAACACAACGCATTCCCGTCCCACCAACCCAATAACTAATCTACTCCGTACTAGCAAACTAATCAACTACACACTTCCCACTAACACCCTAACTTCCCGTCAACCTCCCATTAACCTCCTAACAAACCCTCCACTACCCATTAACTCGTTAACCACTCACACACCCAGAGCCAAAACACTAATCCATCCCTCCCCTCCCACTAACACACTAATAAATTCTTCCTCTATCACTAACACACTAATACGTTCCTCCTCTCCCACTAACGCGCTGATAAACAGTCCACCTTCCACAATCGCACTACTCCAAAACATTACACCAAACCTCCACAAATGTGTAGATAGTACCCCAACTCCCGCAACACCAATAATCCTAGACAACATAGAAACGCACGGCACTGTGAGATCAACAGCTTTGAGGCTACCACCCCACCTATAATAACTGCGGGCCTAGGTACGATTTGTAGTACCATCAAGATAAAAGGAAAAATTGGAGGACTTGTCTGTCACATGATCGTGGATACAGGACCGACGCATTCTATTTTGCACAGAAGAATACTGGCGCGTTTGCAATACCCTTAAAGTCTCAAGCCATCTCTAACGCAGATTCGAAATGTCACTGGAGGAACCAGCATAGTGGACGGTGTCATTGAGCTGCCAGTAGCTATTAGAAATTTTGCCACAACTCACACCTTCTACGTGGCTGATGTCTTTGACGACTGCATCATCGGGATGGATTTTCTTGCAGGCAATAGATGTTCAATCGACTTAGCAAAGCACACTATTAAGACAGCTCACGAACTGGAACCGATAATTGAAGACGAGAGCGCTGACATTTTTGTTAAAACAATACAGGACGATATAATACCCGCTGAACAAAAAATTGTTTTAATATCTCCAAAGAATGTCCCATCTTCTCTCTGGATGGAACCAGCAATCTGCCAGTTCAACTATGGAAATCCGATAAATCGTGTAACAAACTTAATAGATAACTCAGTCAAACTCAAAGTGTTACGCAGGTATTTTTTTGTGCGCAATGCCGTCTCGCTCCTGGAGGATTAGGTGTGGTTCGATCGTTATGGAAACTCTCTGTGGTTATCCGAAACATACGCCCTCAACATGGTTTTTACAACCTGGTTCGTCCGTTCAGACGGGTTTGCCTGTGGGTGGTAAAATGCTGGATATTTTATATTCACCCCATACGAGCTGCAAAGATTCCTGAAGTCTTTACTTTTAAACTGAGCTCCGTTGTCACAAATGATGTCCTTAGGTGCACCAAAGAGCAAAATAACGAGATTCTGTATGTTTTGAATTAAAGCTTTACTAGTAGCAGAAGGCAATGGAAAGAAGAGAGGAAATTTACTAAATTCATCAACTACTGTTAGTATGTAAGAAAGCCCTTGCTTTGAACGTGGTAATGGCCCTATGAAATCAACACTAATAACCTCCCAAGGATAATAAGCATATTTACGATGCGCCATTAATCCCGCTGGTTTTTTTTAACTGCGGCTTAATAGCCTGACAAATTCTACAACATCGAATGTATCTGATAACATCTGCTTCCATCTTAGGCCAGTAATAATTTTGAGATAAGCGATCTGAGGTTTTCCGTACGCCCACATGTCCGGAAGTTGAAGCGTCGTGAGCTTGCACTAACAGATCCTTACGACGATATTTGGGGACCACTTCGCGCCAATAATCGGAGTCTAACGCTAGAGATGGATATTTTACGGTGCGATGTTTCCAAAGAGTTCCGTTCTCGATTTTCCTATCTGGATATTTGTCACGGCACTCTCGAACCTTCTGTAGCATCTTGTTATACCATTTATCTACTACAACTGGACCTTCCGCATTCATAGAATTGACTAGGGGTACCGTACGAGATAACCAGCCAGGAAGAAGGTGTTCTATTCCCTTCCTATGAACTACCTCAAAATCGAATTGCTGCATTTTGACGGCCCATCTTTCCAGTCTACCTGTTGGGTCCTTAAGGTTATTTAGCCAGACTAAAGAGGCATGATCCGTAACAATGGTAAATTTTGTACCCTCTAAGTATGGGCGAATCTTATCAACAGCCCAAAAAACCGCGAGGTATTCGCCCTCCGTCGTGGAGTAATTCCTCTCGCAACGATTTAAGGATCTACTCAGATACGCTATAACTTTGTCTTCTCCATCTTGCTGCTAAGTGAGAACTGCTCCAATACCGTATCCGGACGCATCCGTGTGTGTACGACAAATGATTGCTCGAAATCTGGGCAAGACAGAATAGGGGAAGTTACCAATTTTTCTTTTATTTTTTCGGGAATGCTATTTCGCAATCTTGATCCCATTGAAATTTTTTTCCCTTTTTCAAAAGTTGATAGGCGCGATTAATGTAGAAAGGTTTGGCACAAACCTTCTGTACCAAGATACCATAACGATAAAGCTTCGTGCTTCCTTAATCGTCTTAGGGTTTGGTACATCCAATATACATTTAAATTTATCGGGGTCCACCTGGAGCCCATTCTCTCCTACCAAGTACCCTAAATACTTTAATTCTGGCCGGCAAAACTTTTTCGTAACTGATGACCAGGCCTGCTTTATATAACCTTTGAAACACTTCACTAAGTACTCTTAAGTGATCCTAAAAGCTCTGAGTTACGATAACTATATCGTCTAGGTATTCAAAGACGCGGTTTTCTAAAGGTCCAGATAAAACTTGGTCGATAAGCCTCTGCCATGTGGCTGGTGAATTCGATAGCCCAAACGGCAGTCGGCAAAATTGGAAAAGTCCTCGGCCCGGTACAGTGAAGGCAGTGTATTGCTTCGATTTTTCCGCCAAAGGTATTTGCCAAAATGCGGATTTAATATCAAGGGATGACAAGTATTTGGCATCCCTAAGCTTATCTAAAGTTGTTGTTATATAAGGAATCGGATATGCATCTTTTTTCGTTACTGTAGGTACTATCCTTTTTCTTAACCATGACTATGGGAGACGACCAGGCACTATTCGAAGGCTCTACGATACCTAACTCAAGCATGCTATCCAACTCTTCGTTGATGACCTTCTGCATTGCAGGCGATACTGGATAGTAACGCTGCTTAATGGGTGGTGAATCCGTTACGATAACGGGTTGTACTTCAGTACAACAACCCAAACCCTTTCCCATTCTGCTTTCATTCTCTCTCAATAGTGCCTCAAGTCGATATTTTTGTTCATCAGTTAATTCTGTTTTTTCTGCTAACGAACATAAGAAGGTAGTTTCCATTTCTTTTAAAATTGCCAAGAATTGCTTCTCAAATCCACGACTATTCCCATTTCTTTCCAAAAATCCGAGCCAAGAATTATGCTAAGAGGTAGCGGAGGAATTACTGAAACGTCGAAAACTTTTATGTGTCCCTGCAGCGCTATGGGTAGTTGCACAACACCCAAAACTTCAATAATTTTTCCATCTGCTAGCGTTACAGATTTCGCATCGGCATTCTTAACTGTCAGCCCTAAACGTGCTAATAAATTCCACCCAAATCCACCAAGTATAGTGCGGGAAGCTCCAGAATCAAGAAGACCTAATAAATCCGTGCTGAAAACTGAAATCCTGAGATAAGGTCGGCTATCGCTGTTGACTTTCGAGAGCACATGTTCCAGCATAGCTGTTAACGATTGACGTTCACTATCACAAGAATCTGATCCGGCATTCTTCGAATTTCTAACACTTGCGGCTTCTATAATAAATTCAGAGCTCAACTCGCCGCTTATGACTGAGCTCTGTTTTCGTTTCCCGCCTTTCTACCTCTAGCCGACTGTGAGTTGTTTTCATTTTGCGAAGTTGAGGGACGCGGATTGTTTTCTTGTCGGCTATATGAATTCCTTTCGTCATTATTCGCTGGTGTTCCTGAGCTACGCCTACAGTTCATACAACTCATCCGAATGCCTCCTAAAGCACCTCATCCAAAACATCTTCGCCCTTCCCTACAAAATTTCGATGTGTGACCCTCTTTCTTACAATTCGAGCATTGAAATTGTGGACGCTTAACGGTATGCTCAGCTGTGGAAATGGGGGCTCTGTATTGTGAAACATATGCTAGATCGGGTTCCAATAAGTTACCATGTCGCCGAGAAGGTGGTGGAACAAAAGCCTCCACAGAAGCCCTAACGGATTCCAATTTCCTACCTTTCTCAATCAGATCTTTAATGGACACTACCTCACTTAGACCAAGCTGACTCTGATAGAAAGGATTCATATTTCTTTTTAGAACTCGCAACTGCTCCGGTTCTGTCAGAGATTGAGAGAGACGTGAAAATAAGCTAGACATGATGGCTACATAGGTACCCATTGACTCATTTTGACCTTGAGTACGTCGTTTGATCTCCTCCATGAGTCGATCATGGTAGTCTGGTGGTAAGAATTCGAGGCGCAGTTCCTTAAAGATATCATCCCAAGATTTAAATTGGTGTTTGAAGGCCCGGTACCAAATAAGAGCTCGGTCACAGAATAGATCTATGACTGACCGAAAGAGTGTTTGTTGTGATACCCCTCGTGCTTCGCTTAATTCAGTCACCCCAAAAAGGAATTTAGCGACTGCCCTTTTTCACCAGAAAATTATAACCCCCATTTACAAATTGGGACTTTAGGAATTGAAGGACGAACACGAGAAAATTGTTGGCTTCGCGAACTTGTGAAATCGCAAGAAGAATCGCTGGCGTATTCGTCGGATTTATCATCACTTTTCGCTTTACTATCCAATTTACCCAAAAGTGAAGCCAAATCACTGTTCAACGCTTCCTTCTTCTCATTCTCTTCTTTGGTTTTGGCTGAGCATCTCCCAGTCCACCTAAAGCCCACATAATCTTAGTCCGAATCTTAAGATATTCGCTGGACATTGATGTGTCAACAAAACTCTCAAGTAAAACTTTAATCTCTTCCAATTTGCCTTCAATGGCTTCGATGTCTTCATTAAATTTAAATGGATACCCCGCAGCTGGAAAACTGCTACCGGCATTTTCCTTTTTCATTACGCCCCGCAAGAGTTTTCTCATTTCGTCAACTGAGCCGTTTTTTAACCCACGAGCTGCGATTTCGTAACTTAGCTCTTCCTGACTTAAACGATTAACTTCCCTTTTATACAGAAATGTTTTTTTATAGATGCTAGGCCAAGAGAGAAGGAAACGTATCTTGGAACCACTCCAAAATGTTCATGAAAAATTAACCCAAATCAAAATGATTGAGAGAGTCATAGCTACAATTCGAGTTTACGGATCAACATAAGAAGGCAAAATTGCCTTGGCTTCCTTAAAAAAAAACTCACTTCCTTAAGAGAAATTTAAATAGTTATAAATCTATTTCAAATGATTTAAGAATATCTCATTCCTATGCGCAAGAGAATATAACCATTGGGTGCATTATTTGGCAAAAAAAAATTAATTCAAACAGGCTGGGAAACCAATGTGGCAATTGAGAAAAACAAGTAGGATTGCCATACATACAAAACGGAATAATCGCCGCACAATTCCCACAAGCCCAATATGACATGCACCCCGATTTTATAAGTTTTACCCAATTAACTTAGACCTGGCCTCTCGAAAATCAGGCGTCAATCTTTTAATTTCAAAATTATCTCTCAATATTGACACCATTATACTAACCACTGTAGCATAACAATTACGCGATCGCTTTAGGCAACAAGTCGATAACTCGTGACTGCAATCGCTCTTGAAAGCAACTTTACAAAATGTAGCAAAACATCAATGGTTATACATATGTAGATCCAATTACCCCCACACGATGTTTGTGAAGCTTACGTATAATATGTATAAGTGCAGTAGAAATGAGAACCAAATTAAAAAAATTAAAAATTATCACTTAGAAGTTTTACACCTCTATTAAATTCATTTGTACTATGTGACTATGTATACTCTAAGCTATTAATATATAAAATATATATGCGATCTCTCTTGACTACTTCGCAAACCTACATGCACAAAAAACGGAGAGTATTAGCTAAATCTAATCAGCTGAAGTGGAATACTATGGTACAAATTTTGTTTTCCAATACGACCTTTATATCAATTCAAATTTTGTAATAATAGCTAAATTGTAATACTCCTTACTGAAGTTTGGTTGTTTAGTTAACGGAGACTGTAGAACCAAGTCCTAATATAACCTGTCTGGCCCTAATCTCAAAACCTAGGAGGCGGATATTTGTTCCACCGTAATCTTGCCTAAAGTAGGTATACCCTTGTTTAATTCCCTTCCTAACTTAACCGACTGAATCTGATTTCCTTACACATGCTTAAAAAATATTCGAATCGTTCCGTGATTTTGTTTTTGGGAGTAACCAACTCATCTGAATGACTATTTTTTTTTTTTTTGTAGTTTGGTTTGCACGGGCGATCGACATCTATGTCGCGTCTTTTTAGCTGCTTCCTAACCGAATTGCTTCCAATGTTTCTATAAATCGAAATTAAAAAAATTATACTTAAGCTCACACTCACTTGATTCAACTAATGCGATTATTGCATATAATAAACGCTTTCCAGTTTATACTGTAGTATGAGCTTTCCACAAATCCAAAGAAAATAAGTCACTTTTGCCCTTCGACGAATCACCGCTGGCAATTTAAATTGACGGGAACGAGTACCTACTTAGTACATATAATCTTTCAATGTTTACTTATAAATATATATATATTTTTTTAATGTTCTTTAGTTTGCATTTTCACCTGAATAAGTAAGCAAAATATGTATAGATTTATGTATGAACAGAAATTTAAGCTCTGTCGTTAGAAAATCAGATCTCAATGACCCTGGTACCTCACACAAAGAAATATATCATTCGGCCTTTTAATTTTCCATTTATATCACAATTTTAGAGACATCATTACCGCTGAGCAGTGTAACAAAAAAACTATATTCGATCACTTGAGCCAACAAGTCGACAACTGATTACTGCAATCCTGCTTAATCACTTCGCAAACTTATTTAAAAAAAAAACCTTAGACAAAAAAAATATAGCTAGTTCTAAACAGCTGTAGAAAAATGTATCGGTACGAAATAATTTGCTCTCAGAATAACCTTTATACCTTGTTGACTTAACTAAGTATCTGCGTTTTGTACTAGGAACTCTCAGCGCACTTTCTACCGTGCTATCTTGTGTTGGATACCGAAACTGTGCTGATGACGCAATAATTTCCACTCACCAAATTTCATCTTTAACGAAATAATACATGCACTTTCTGCGATAACTCGTGTATTTAGAATATCTTATATGAGAAAAAAAAATTAGCCGGTGATACTCCTTACTAAATAACACAAATTCTTTTTAGAATGCATGCATAGGTTTATATTTAAAAAAAAATAATATTTAGGTATATGTAGGTACAGCACAATGAATTATAATAAAACTGTTCAAAATTTAGGTTTTGTACTTCCGTAGCTATCTGGCAAAATTTTATTATTCAATTATTGTATTGTAAGAATTACGTGTAGGTCCAAATTATGCAAACTTGGAACAAAGTGAGCTGTAGATTACGTAGCGGTACCTGATGTAACTGATATCACAGATAACTATCGGCAAATGCATCACAAAGAAAAAAATTGTAACGTTATCAACCACGTTACGTATGTACCTAACAACTTTTTTAACTATACGCACGTTTTCCTCACTTTTTAACACTTCTTGCCTTTTATAATGAGCTGTTTGTAATCGGGCCCCACGTTGGGCGCCAAAAATGTTACGCAGGTATTTTTTTGTTCGCAATGCCGGCTCGCTCCTGGAGGATTAGGTGTGGTTCGATCGTTATGGAAATTGTACGCAAAGTTCACAATCTTGACCTTTAGGGCGCCACGTAGTTTTTTAGTCGAAAACACGAAACCCTCAAAACAAGAAAATGAAATGAAATGCAACTTCTACACTGTTAAAATTCACGTTATAATTTATTCCACTTTTACATAAAGATATACTTTATTCCAATTGCCAAATAACTTCGATAAATATCAAATATTTAAGAGACCGTAATTCAAGCAAAAAAAAAAGGAATATGACTTACCTTGACCTCTAAATCAGCATGTCGTTCATCAAAAAATGCTTTATACAGCTTTTTTTTCTACTTTCTCGATGGCTTTTCGTCCAGGGCCCCTTAACACTTCTTTTCCTTTTATTTATTTTAATTTTTTTTCCTTTTTTTTCTTTATTTTCCTCCCTTGTAATTCCTAAATATTTGGCCTGGGTGCTTCTTTGCAACCTCTCTTTCACAGACAGACCGCCGGCTTACCGGATGCAGTACGCTCTTCGAAAAATCGAAAACAATTTTTTTTTGGGACAAGTTTTCGGTATGCAAGAATATTCTTCTTTTTCGAAACTCATTACCGTCCGTTTACATTGGATCTAAATATTTATTTCGGAAATTTTTTCGAATGTTATTCTAGCAAGTACTTGCATCACCTAAGTAGATCGGTCGGTTCAGTTCTTGTTACCAATTTGTTTTTAATTTTTTTTTCTTTTGTTATGGGGTCTGGATCGAACATTTAATACCATTTTTTCCTGTAGCCGAAAACTTGTAGACTACTGCTGATTGAGAGATACAAGATGCAATTATTACAATTGATATGCCGTGATACAGTATGTAATTCTTATGAGGTAACTTATCCATAACTTTGTACAATACCAGAAATTAAAAAAATGGCATTATGGCAAATTTTGCTTAACCGATTTACTAAATTAAATGATGAATGTACATATTTATACTGTCGGGGTAAACCAAGTGTGTGTGTGTTTTTGTGTTCCTACATGGGCTGCATCTGTACGGATGTATACACATTTGTGTTGTATTGGTCTTAACGATTGCGACTACTCCGAACCTTCCTTGAGTGTGTATGTGTTTTGTGTAGGAAAATTTCCCAGTATAACCCGCTGATAATCACCTCTGTAAATAAGAAAAATCACTCGGCAGAATCAAATCGTTAAAAAAAAGGAAGGACAACAAAACACATAACAAAAGCTAACACCTCTTTAGCAGATGTTGAAATGCCGGCAGACATTGTAAGTTCGTCCGAGGAAGTAACACCTAACTTGAATAGTTTACCACCTGTTTTATATCTATTGCTGGAACCCACAACTGTACATCTTGATAATCAACAGAGAATAATACTGGAAAAACTACTAATGGAACATCAAGACGTTTTTTGGAAAACCAAAACTGAACTGGGCCGAGCCACAATAATGTGGCATCGGATCGACGTAGGTGGCAGCAAACCAATTAAGCAGCCCCGAGGAGGCTTCCACTGGCCAAGCGTCAGGAGGCGGAAAATCTAATGCACGATATGGGAAACCAAGGTGTTATAAATCCATCTAATAGCCCGTGGACCTTGTATTGGTTAAAAAAATGGGATGGCTCGACTAGGTTTTGCGTCGACTACAGGCGGCTAAACGAGGTCACCAAAAAAGATTCATATCCGCTACCACGTATTGATCTAACTCTTGAAGCACTCGCCGGTTCAACTTGGTTCTCGACATTAGATTTACAGTCGGGCTACTGGCAAGTAGAAGTGGAAGAAGAAGACCGCGATAAGACCGCGTTCACTACAGGCAGTGGACTGTGGGAGTTTTCGGTTATTCCATTTGGACTAACTTATGCCCCTGCAACCTTTCAGAGGCTCATGGAAATCGTCCTCCGAGGAATTCCACCCCAGGCGTTCCTAGAATAACTGGACGATGTTATAGTACATGGCCCCACGTTCGAGCAAATGGTAGAAAATCTCCGCCTTGTCTTAGCCCGATTAAGAGTAGCAAACCTAAAAGTTTCACCGAAGAAGTGTCAGTTGTGTCAGAAAGGGGTGAAATTCCTAGGGCACGTCATCTGTGGTTCCGGCTTGTCGACAGATCCCGACAAGACAAATGCTGTCAAGAAATGGCCTCGACCACAAACACGAAGAGACATTCAGTCATTTCTTGGGCTGTGTTCCTATTACCGGCGATTCGTTAAAAAATTTTTCAGCTATCGCAAAACCATTAACGGAGCTTACGGAGAAAGGTCGAAAGCTCCTCTGGTCAGATGCTTGTCAAGAAGAGTTCGAAGATTTGAAAGACCGCTTAACTACTGCGCCTATCCTCACTCAGCCTGTCAACATGCTTGGGGAGCTATTCTCTCGCAAGTTAAGGACGGGATGGAACACGTGGTGGAATACCAAAGCAAGACATTCAGTCGCCCGGAGCGAAACTACTGTGTCACCAGGAAAGAACTGGTTGCGATAGTCAAAGCCTGCTCACATTGTCAGCCGTACTTACTGGGAAAAAAAATCATAATTCGAACAGACCATGCATCTTTGAGATGGGTGATGAACTTTCGGAGTCCCGAAGGACAAGTAGCAAGATGGATAGAACGCATGCAGGCCTATGATTCTGAAATCGTGCACCGCCCAGGTAAAAGTCACAGTAACGCAGATGCAATGTCGCGTCGTCCTTGTTCAACGACTGAATGCCAATATTGTCAGCGGCTCGAAGAGAAAGACACCATCACTATTCTTCTAGTTACCACGCAAGAGGATATAGCTCAACACCAAGAGGATGACCTCACATTACGACACATTCGGAGTTGGCTGGCTATAGGTCAGCGCCCAGATAGAGACAGTATCAAAGGCCTCAGCTCGGACATTAAAGCTTATTGGTCAATGTGGTCTGTCCTGAGATTGAAAATAGCATCGTCGTCAGACTAATCAGTCAAGGGACCTGACTATAAAGCAAATCCTAGTTCCAAAATCTCTTCGAAAAATTGTCCTCAATCAGGTACACGATTCTCTAGGTGGAGGACACTTCGGAATTGACAAGACTCTAGGTAAGCTTCGACAGAAATATTATTGGGTGGGTAGTAGTACTGATGTAAAGGACTTGTGTGATGGATGTCTACAATGTCAAGCACGGAAAGGGCCGCGG
The DNA here is from genome assembly GCA_963930735.1 of Dioctria linearis. NCBI lineage: Eukaryota > Metazoa > Arthropoda > Insecta > Diptera > Asilidae > Dioctria > Dioctria linearis. The sequence goes on along the minus strand of OZ005744.1, from coordinate 119,779,633 downwards.
CCAAGACGGCGAGCTCCTCTACAGGTATGCAAAATTGGTGCACCTTTCGACAGAGTTGCTGTAGACATACTGGGACCACTACCAAAGACCAATAAAGGTAACCGCTACCTGGTAGTCTTTATGGACTATTTCACTAAGTGGCCCGAAGTAATTCCAGTACCAGATCAGACAGCCGACACTGTATCGGATGCACTCATCTCAGCCGTATTCAGCCGACATGGGTCCCGACGGCAGCTTAATTCAGACCAAGGCACAAACTTTGAAAGCGCCGTCTTCCAGAAAGTAATGCAGACGTTCGGGGTCGAGAAAACGAGCACAACAGCTCTGCACCCACAGTCAGACGGTTTAGTCGAAAGATTTAACCGAACACTTCTTGATTACATAGCGAAATTTTTGGATTCGCACCAAAGGGAATGGGACCAGTATGTGCCTTACCTACTACTAACGTATCGCGCAAGTGTACAGGATAGCACTAAACAAACCCCGGCTAAACTCCTTTTAAGTCAAGAGCTTCGTTTTCCACTGGAAATGGTCCTGGGAAGTCCACCTACCGAAGTTATGTCCTTAACGAGTACCTGGACAATCTGACCATGACACTGAACACGCTTTACGAGAATAATTGAGCCATGCTGAACACTGCGAGCCGGCGTATGAAGACGTACTATGACTTGCGAACGAAGAAACCCAGCTTTCACGTACGTCAACTTGTTTGGTTGTATTTCCCACTACGTGTAATTGGGCGGTGTCCAAAATTGCAGTGCGATTGGGATGGGCCATACAAGATCACCGACGCTGTAACCGAAGTTGTGTTCAAGATAAAAAAGTGTCACGGTGGAAAGCTGCGAACCGTCCACGTCGACAGACTGGGCCCATACCGGGAAAGAAACAACCTCTCCATATAACTACTAATACGTTTCCTGGTAGCCCTAAGAAGGCATCCAGCCAGCTTAACTGGAAAGTACAGGATACCTATGAGCCGCTTAAGGCCTACCCAACCTAGCGGCCGGTATACCTCTTGTTAATTAGTTCACTTTTCCACACTCTTACGCTTGACAATGAGTCAAGACCCCTCCCACATGCTACCCTACGGAGGCCGCGCTGCCGTAGAAACCCACATTACAAACTGCCTTCGAAAGTTTAACCTCTGCTGTACTCGCATTCGTGCGGGGTAACAGACCAATTTGAAGGCTCGATCTGGGTGGGGCGACTTGGGGACACACCCTCGAACGAATGTTGAGCTGTGGTCGGAGTGAGATGCCCAGTGCGGAAGAGGTCCTGCAATCAGTTGGTTAGGTTACTGGTTGTAGAGGCTTCTCCGACTGGTCTCGGTATTGGGGGGCGGAGGCGTACTGGCGGACGAGATTTTTTTGGGTTACTGGGCTACCAGTGCGCCTTTGGTTTTCGGTACTGGGACAACTATCGAGTATAAAAAAAAAATTAAAGTTAATTGTATTTCAGAAGCACATATAAATTTTGACACTTATGAAAATGAAAGTTTAGCGAAGTAAAAAGCAAATATAAATTTAAAGAAGTATAGAAAAATCTAAGTAAATAAACCAGTTGACATTTACTGCATTTTAAATTCCCACAAATTTAACTAATATAGGAAAAGTAAAACCAATAAGTAATTCGGACACAACGAATTTTTAAAACCACATCAACTTAACAAGTATAGAAAAATTCAAGTAAATAAACCAGTTGACATTTATTGCATTCTTAACTCCCACCAATTTAACAAATATAGCAAAAGTGACACAATGAGTTTGTTTTTTTAAAGTCACATCAACTTAACCAGTATAGAAAAATCCAAGTCAATAAATCAGTTGACATTTATCGCAATTTTTTTTTCTAATAACCCCAACTCTACAATTATAGAAGAATCCTAGCCAATAAATTAGCTTGACAGTTATCGCACTTTAAACTACACCACTTTAACAAGTATAGAGAGGTAATCCAGTAGATCAATCTGGCATTTACTGAATTTTCAAAACACCCAGAAAGAGAAGCAAGTTGACAGCTATGGAAGATAAAAAGAATTAGATAAAAACTTTCAAAGAGAACTTAACCTGTAAAGAAACCAAAAGTAAAAATAAATAAAAAATAATTAAAACTTAACCTGTAAAGAAACAAGAAAAAAAAAGTGAAATGTAACTAAGTAGAACGTAACTAGCAAAAACGATTAAATGAAGAGGAATGCGTAGATGTGGCCTCACCATAGGAGCTAGTCATAAATAGATGTCACTATACTTAGTTAGGGATAGAATAAAAATCACGTAGGCTCGAAGTTTCTTTTTGTTTTTTTTTTGTGATCGCCATCTTAAAAAAGACGAGTTGGAATGTGCTCTCGACAATCGTCTGAGGTAGATCAAGTTTGGTTTAAAACGTGGAAATAAAATTGAATAAAAAAGTAAAGTTCAATATCAAGTGTATTTGTCGTGTTATTACTATCCTTCCAAATCCGAAAATTGCAATAAGAGGAAATACCCCAGAGGTAGTGATTACCCCGCGAAAGCAGATCGAAAGGGATAACAGCGCCAAGGAAGCCCGAGCTCATCCCCGCCGGGCCCCAGGTAACAAGTCATTTTTGACGCAACACAAGTCGGCAGATTCCACGTGAATGCCTCCCCCGAACCGCATTCCGCCGATAGACGCTCGGCCAGGCGGCAATACGGTGACCCACGCTTAACTGTTCCTATAACGGGAGGATTCCAGAAGTTAATAATTCCTGCAACTAATAGAAGGAGGATTCCAGAAATTAATATATCCTGCACCGAATGCAAACGAAAAAGGTAAAGTTATTACAATATTATTAAAGAAATATTTAATTATTCTAGCAATAATTTAATAACGAACTGTCATGCTCATCCAGGGATATGGGAGAGAGTCCAGTTTTTATCGACGAATCTTCTGTTCAAAATTGTACTTCTCTTTTAGGGAAATCGATTATTGAATTAGACGTTGATTCATCCTCAAAAGATGACTTTGACTTTGAGTTGTGAGTTGATTGCAGCAAAGAACGAAATCGAATCATACAAATAAAAGCGAGTTGACATAGATTCGAAACTATTGTACTATTGGGAAGGCAACAATCATAAGACTTCCATCTTATATAGAATAGAATAGAATGTTCGTATTTTATCTATATATTTTTTGTTCGGATTTCCTGAAGATGCAAGAGAACATCCGCTAAATAATAGAAATAATATTATTACACAAAACAATGACATAATAGAAAAGGAAAGCTGCAGGAAACAATTATGAGAAAAATTCTTTCACATTTTCATATTTTAAAATTTCAAAGCCCCCTCAAATATGGAAAAGGAGGATCCCCTCATCCGATTTTGCGGATATTCAAACTACATGGCTAAAGGCATATTCTGAGTTCTCTAAAAAAAATCCAAGTCTTCACATTGTTACGTTCTCCCGAAATTGTGATGAGAAACGTTCTTACATGCATAAATCATAACAAAAGGCTTATAACATCATTAAAAAAAGTTGAAAATTATCAGTATATTCTATTACCCAAGAAGTACCGAAGACTAAAGTTAGTAATAATATTCAATGCAATTTGGAGCTGGAGTGTCTAATAAAATTTCCTTTTCAGGTACATCACTGTGGACGTATAAAATTCACTGGCACGCAAGTAAGTAATCACAGAATTCTTTCCTTCCATAAATGTAAATTCCAAACTAATAAAATTTCCTTTCCAGGTACATCACTGTGGACGTATAAAATTCACTGGCACGCAGGTAAGTAATCGCAAAATTCTTTCCTTCGATAAATGTAAATTCCAAACTAATAAAATTTCCTTTCCAGGTACATCACTGTGGACGTATAAAATTCACTGGCAAGCAGGTAAGTAATCACAAAATTCTTTCCTTCGATAAATGTGAATTCCAACTGATATAATTTCCTTTCAGAAACATTAAGAAAAGTTCTGAATTATTCTAGGAGATTGTCAATACGCACAAGTAAATTAAACACAGAATGCTTTTTCTTCGATGAATTAAATTTCCAACTGCTATAATTTCCTTTCAGAAACACTAAGAAAAGGCCTGAATTATTCTAGAAGATTATCACTACGCACAGGTAAATTAAACACGGAATGCTTTTTCTTCCATAAATTAAATTTCCAACTGATATAATTTCTTTTCAGGAACACGAAGGAAAGTTCTGAATTATTCCAGAAAATTATCACTACACACAAGTAAATTAAACACAGAATTCTTTTTCTTCCATAAATAAAATTTCCAACTGATATAATTTCTTTTCAGAAACATGAAGGAAAGTTCTGAATTATTCCCGAAAATTATCACTACGTACTTACAGGTAAATTAAACACAGACTTCTTTTTCTTCGATAAATTTAAATTTCCAACTGATATAATTTCCTTTCAGAAACATGAAGAAAAGTTCTGAATTATTCCAGAAAATTATCACTACGCACAGATAAATTAAACACAGAATTCTTTTTCTTCGATAAATTTAGATTTCAAACTGACATAATTGCAGGTAAATTACACACAGAATTTTTGTTCTGCAATAAATTTAACTTACAACTGATCTACTTTCAGGTATATTATCGCGATATTTTACGTGACTCAATGAACACCAATTCCGTTCCGCCCTCTTCAGTACTCATAAAACCAAAAGAAAAAAGTGTGTGCGCGACCTGTTTCATAAAAGAAGAACTCTTCTGACTGCCGACTTTATTCTACCATGCATAGAACAAGAACCAGACTCTCAGCCCGCAGTCCGCTTACTTCCTGTCTTAGTTCTTTTCTGCCACCGACAGACGAGCGCTTTTTCCGTTTCAAGGAATGATTCGTCTCCCGATCGCAACTACTCGGCAGCACATCAGTCCGTGTGTCGTGTTTTATTTTTCGGCAAAATCGTTGCTGCCGAATATTTTGTGCGAAAATTCTTGAATTTTTACGAGCGGACTTGCAACGGTTAATGGTATGGTGGTATCATCCGATGCATTACTGCTAGGCGAATTGCCGTTTTCGTCTCCTGGATGTTGGTGACTAGCGGTAAGTTTTTACATGAAAAATTGTGAATTGTGCGCGTTTTTGCACAATTTAGAATTGTATCATTTTTTAATCTTTTTGCTTCTTTACTCTTTTTTTTTCTCTTCACATTGTTTTAGGTCTGTACTTATATGCGGCTGTATATGGATATATTTTCTTTTGCTTTTCTTTGCAGGACTTTTGTACTATGGAGAAGTAGCATAGGGCTACTTCTCGAAAATATATACATTTTATTTTGTTTTTCCAGGAATTTTGCACTATGGAGAAGTAGCATAGGGCTACTTCTCGAAAATATATAAATTTTGTCTTTTATTCTAGGTACCTCCGGGATATCATGGGGGTTTCTCTACAGACGTAGAGATGCCAAACAACAACAAAAAAGAAACAAGTAGCGTGGGGGGGGGGGGGTATACACTACAGCGTGGGGACGACCCACCGAGAATATAGTCTCATGCCGGGCACAACGGGGAAGGGAAAGGAGAAGAAAGAGAAGAAAAACAAAAAAAAAGGTTTCCCTGGGAGGTGAACTATGAATTATATCTTTGCAGCGGCGCCCAACGTGGGGACGACCCACAAGAGTCTCAAGCCGGGCATACACTAGACCCTGTGTTGTTGAGATCTAAGATCCCAGTTCGTCTTGAACGAAGGAGGACTGATCTACCGATAGACCTCGTCTACCAACTCGCTTCGCCCGATGAACTGACCAGGAAGGGGTGAAATGCCGCTACTTAACGTTCTGCTGAATCCAGTCGCAACACCCCGGAAATCCCCCAATCCGAAGAGAGGAAATCGCTTCGTAACAGATAGAATTCATCTATCAACTGACTCAGGATGACGGAAATCCCGCGCGATGCAGCAAGCGGGTTCAAGCTCTAAGAAAATTGAAGAAAGGACAGGAAAGTAAAATCCTTCAGGTGAAGGCTAACCCAGAAGGGGTTACTAACAAAGGCTGAGACCATCTAAACTTGATTGTTTAGAGATAATACACTATATAAAGGAAATATATTCGCTGAGACTCCATCCGCACTCGCTGACGCCGGGAAACCTTTTTATTGGAAGAAAATTGAAGAAAGGACAGGAAAGTGAAATCCTTCAGATGAAGGCTAACCCAGAAGGGGTTAGTAACACAATGAAAGAGGTTTATCACCCACCACTGAGGAAGTAGTAAGAGGGTTTGCGACAACCTGAAGTTCACAAGTGAAGCTTGCCGGATGCCTTCTTAGGGCAACCGAGATCTACACGGGTGTGATCAAGACTTTATATCCTGAGCATGGAAAATTCCGATTAAGAGACCCTTATCATTCTTCAGACGGTATGAAACACCCCCAATTCGCAATACAATAGTGGCTTTCATAAATTTCGCAAAGCGATCGGCTACGCTACTTTGTTTCGGATGTACACAGTCTGTCCAGGTACAAAAGCTCTTTCTCGAGTTCGCAAACTGTAGACAGCGGCATACTTTCGATACGCCTTAGTAAGACGAAACTTTCCTTCAACGCGCAACAGCTGAAGCTTTTGGTTGACACTCAGTCGGAATCTGCATTCAAATCTCGCAGAAGTTGATACGAGCTCCCGCTTGTTACCGGATGTCGACCGAAAAGGAGGAAATATGGCGAGCACTTAGATGAGTCATGCACGACATTGCGGATGGCGAAGCCAATCTCGCTCAGACGTTCGTCCCAATTTCGATGCTCTGTGCCGACGTAGGCGCGGATCGCTGGCAGAACTGACTGACTAACACGCTCAGAGGCGTTTAATTGAGGGGAGTAAGCTGGTGATTTTAGAATTAGAATTTTTTTTATTATTAGAAAGAAAATTTTCCTCTTAAAAAGAATAAAACTTTCTTTTCCACAGGGGGGGAGGGATGTTGACCCGAACCACAACCATAAAACCAATACTCCAATACATTTCCCTATGCAATACATTGGCGTATATATCAGAAATGACCCTGAAAATAAAAATATTTTAATTCTATTTCAATTTTAAACGCATTTAAATATGCATTTTCATACTGAAAGAAAATGCAATTTAGCATAAATTGCATTTTGTTATCAGTGTTCGAACCAAATTGCTTCGAATATATTTTTATAAACAGACAACTTCTGAAAAGAAAGTATGCTGAAAACAAAGCATACAAAATTTAGTAAACTTGTCTCTAATCTGATTCTTTTTGATAAAAATACAGGTACACAACCCAACAAAGCTATGAATTTGTCTTTTACATAACACATTGCACGAATACAATACAAAATTATAAACCTCAATGAGCAAATCAAATAAAAATTATTTCCATTTGTTTAAACCAGTTAGATCCGTGGTAAAAACCATTCCTGAAAAGGGATCTGTTGAACTGTAATGAACTTTACATTGGTTATGGAATTTTGTTTGTTATTTCTTAATACAATTTCATTGAACCCTAACAAGCTCTACATAAACAAAATTCCATATCCAAATTATTTCGCAATACAATTTAAATTTTTATTCATAGCAAATAATATAGGTCAAATTTTATTGTAAATTTAATGCGAGCATAAGCTATATTACACTCAAGTTGCTTTAATGTTAACGTAAGTCATTGCACGAAAAAGAATTTTATGCACGCGAATGCAAGCGAATCAATTTTGTTTCTTCTAAAGGCAATAACATTGAATGAACGATTTTGTATATATAAACGGAAGAAATATCAATAAAATTATTAGTATTCTACAAGTTAAGAACGCCTTTTAATTATACTCAAGTGAATCTGCTACGGCATTGATAATTTCAAGCGCTGTGCATAGGTTTTGTACCGTTGCACACTTACTACAAGTACAGGTATTTGAACCTAGGCTTAATTCCAACAAAGTACAGGTATTTGAACCTGGACTTCCAATTTACTTACTTGCAAGGTATATCTACCTATTGCAGTGATCATCAAGGCGGCAAATTAAGTTTATTTGTCGCGGTACAAAAAACATTTTGGTGACCCCGACGTGATCGCCACGAGATCAGTATATTCCACATCTACGTTACTAAAGACGATAAGGTGCTCATCATGGAGACATTAGCTTCTGAACAATCCGAGATAGGAAGAAAAATAGAAGACCTGTTGCAGGCGTTCAACACTGAGACCCCTCAAAGTGTGACCCGCGGGAATCTAGAATATCTGAATAAGGTATCAGATCAATTGGAGTCACTATGGATCAAGTTCACGAACAATAACGAAAGGTTAATCAAGGTTAAGCAGAGTAATAGTGATCATCTATACTTCAAAAATAACTACTACAAAGAAATTGAAAGTGTCTACAACGACCTTAAGGAAAAATTGAAGGAGGCTAATATAAAATTATCAGCGCCAAAGCTCTCAGAAGATGACCGAGATAATACTGTTTTCAATCTCACCATTACAGCGTGAAATTAGTCAAGAAGCAACGATCAGCAATGAGCACATTGGTCCATTACATTCGTGACATTGAGTCCTAAGGCACATCAAACACATCCATGCCTTACTATGAACTCAAGCTTAAATTGCTTCAAACCAATTGGGCAGATATCACCCAAAATAATCAGGTTATATGGGAATCTGTCTCGGAGTGAAGAGCCTTGTGGATATAAGACAGAATTCTATTTTGAAGTTGATGGACTGGGTGCAAGACACATCATATCGCTGCAACAACAATTACGGAACTTGCAGGACTCTGCATCATCCCCACCACAGAATACATCTGATCTTGTTACAGCAATAAAATTGCCTAAGATAACGCTTCCCAATTTTGATGGCAACTACCTAAGGTGGAACACAATTCCATGACTTATATATCCAACTGATTCATAATTATCCCATCAGCAACGCACAAAAGATGTTTTACCTGGTTTCCAACTTAACTGGGTGAAGCAGCGTTAATACACCATTTGTCAATATCAGATGGAAATTATGACACGCATGGAACATATTAAAAAATCGATATAACAACAAACGACTATTGGTGACAGCATTAATCAACAAATTTCTAGCACAGCCAAACCATTCAAACCGAAGGGGCTGCAGCAATCAAGGCACTGCATGACAACACAAATGAGTTGCATTCTTGCCTTAAAAAACCTTGGGATCTCCATTGAATCATGGGATCCATTGCTCATTCACATACTCATTAAGAAATTGGACAAAAATCCACACAGAATTGTACGAGCAATCATTGGAATCACCAAGAGAACTGCAAACGATTAAACATTTTTTAATGTTCTTAGAGAGCCGCTTCCAAGCTCTAGAAGCATTAGGAAGAGATAAGCGTCACACGATTCAAGAAAGATCCAGTCATCGTCAAAATCGTCTTCTTTCGTATCGACAATTAATGAGAGACAATGTGTTGGTGTGCAAACAGAAACATCCACTATATCTGTGTAAAGAATTTCTGTCACATGCGCCAGCTACAAGATACCAAATCTTGAAAAGGAACCACTTATGCATCAACTGCATGAAAGACGGACACTCAGCAATCAAGTGCTCTATGCGACATTGCTTGAAATGCTCCAAAAAGCATAATACGCTAAGTTCATATTGAAGAGTCCAGTAAATCATTCTCACACTCCTGGAAGGATAATATCATCAACGGATCAATTACAACTACAACCACGGCAATCAATCGCTGAGAAACGCACTGCAGACATGTTTGGACCATCCAATAATAACGCAGAGGGTAGTAACTCAACAATCCTAGCAGCACAAAACAGCTCAGAATCAAAGAGGTTACGTGCTGCTAAGCACTGTCATCATCAAGTTAAGATATAATGAAGGCAATAATGTAGAATGCAAGGCAATTTTAGATTCTGGCTCACAACTAAATTTTATAACGGAACGATTATGTCAAAAAATTGGGTTTAAAAGGCACCCCAGATTCTATGAGCATCCAAGGCATCGGTGAAGGCAAGCATCAATCTAACTATCGAGTCAATTTAGTATTGCAATCCCGATTGACCGAATTCTCAAACAGAGTAGAAGCCTTTATATTACCAAAAATAACTTTTTATCAACCAACATATTCGTTGAACACGGACTCCTGGCCCATCCCGGAAAACATAGAGCTAGCCGATCCAAATTTCAATTGCCCCAGTCAAATTGATTTTTTGATCGGAGCGGAGTTCTATCATCAACTCCTGTCGACTGGGCAAATAAAACATGCGAGACGATTTACCAACTCTGCAAAACACTGTTTTTGGTTGGGTTTTTGCTGGAAGCATACAAGGCACCAACAATCTCAAGCAACATGTGCATCTGTAATGAAGGAGGCCTCACCCTTGACGATAAAATTGAAAGGTTTTGGAAGCTCGAAGAAATTGAGTCGCATCCGCCAAGTTTAACTGCCGCTGAAGTTAAATGCGAATCTCATTTTAGTCAGACCACACAAAGAGACTCGTCAGGCCGCTTTGTGGTAAAACTACCTTTTTTACACCATCCAAGTAAATTAGATGAATCCAGGGACATTGCTTTAACAACGATTTCTCTCCTTGGAACGAAAATTCAGTAAAAATCCAGAAATCAAGGGGCAATACGTGGCCTTTATGAAGGAATACTTACAACTTGAACATATGGAAGGAGGTCAATCCAGACAACAACACCAAGCCCTACTATTATTTACCACATCACTGTGTGATGAAACCCGACAGCACTACCACCAAGCTTAGAGTAGTTTTTGATGGTTCAACCAAAAGCTCAGCAAATATCGCCCTGAATGAGCTACTAAGTACTGGCCCGAGGCTCCAAGATGATCTTTTTTTCCATACTTCTGAGGTTTCGAATGCCACGATTCGTCTTTACGGCGGACATAGAGAAAATGTACCGTCAGGTTCTTTAATGCACGAAAACGACAGAAAAATATCAAATGATTCTATGGAGAGATAATCCTAATGAAGCAATTAAATCGTACCAACTTAAGACTGTCACACACGGAACTACTTCAGCACCATATTTGGCAATTAAATGCTTACAACAGCTATCAGTGCAAGGATTTGATAAATTTCCACTTGGGTCAAGGATACTCAACGCGACTTCTATGTAGACGATATAATGACGGGATCCAATAGCTTAGTGGAAGCTCTCGAAATGCAAGAACAACTGACAAAGCTTCTGAAATCAGCAGGTTTCAATTTACGAAAATGGTGTGCCAACCACACCAAAACTACTTCAAAAACATTCATAGAGACGATGTCGGTCTTCAAGTAGAACTGTATGATGAAGAAGAGGGACAAATAAAAACCCTAGGACTAATGTGGCTACCAAAGGCAGATGAATTTCGTATCAAAACTGTATGGCCAGAAGGAACCAAGGTGACCAAACGCACAGTCCTGTCAGACACAGCACATTATTTGATCCACTCGGCGTAATGAGTCCAGTCATAGTAACGGCAAAGATCTTCCTTCAAAGGCTATGGAGAATAAAACTCGATTGGGATACATCTCTGTCAACCGAGCTTCAGTCTGCATGGCTAAGGTTTCGTGAAGGATTGAAGGTTCTAAATGATATTAAGATACCAAGGCATATATTCTCTGGAAGAATACCACAATCTACAACAATTGCACGCCTTCTCGGACGCTTCAGAAAAGGCATATGGAACTGCAGTATATGTACGATCCAGGAGACAGGATGGTACAATAGCAGTACAATTATTATGTGCTAAATCAAAGGTGGCTCCTAACAAAACTACAACGTTACCTCGCCTGGAAACTATGTGCTGCAGAACTCGCTGCCCAACTAGTACAACGAATTACGACCGATTTAAACTGGCATGATAAACCATGCTTTTTTTGGACCGATTCCGAGATTGTGCTTGCATGGCTGAATTCCGAGTCCTCGTCATATCATACATTTGTGGCAAATCGTGTGGCAGCTATTCAAGAATTAACAGCCATTAATCAATGGAGGCACGTCCCATCAAAGGAAAACCCTGCTGATCTAGTCTCTCGGGGAGTTCCACCGGAGAGGTTGTCAAATTGCAACTTATGGTTCTACGGACCAATATTTTTACATGGCTCTGAAAACGTATGGCCCACAAAAAACACAATAACTGATATTGATTTGGAGAGAAAACAGTCGAAAATAATCTTAGCAGCCACCAAAGAACCAACGCATTTCGTCCACACAATCAACCATCATAACTCATTCAAACGATTACAAAGAGTCGTTGCCTATGTGTTGAGATTTATTGCAAATATTCGTCAGCACACAAGTATAAAAGGGAAGATCGAGCTAACTGTGGCAGAACTAGAAGACGCTCTAACAGTCATTATCAAGGAAACACAAGCTCAGGGATTCAGTGAAGACTTGAACCAATTACAACGGATCAACCATGTCAATAATAATTAGCGCGCTGAGCAGCCTCAGTCCATTATCGATGAAAGAGGAATTATTCGTGTCGGAGGCAGACTGGAGGCATCCAATTTACCGTATGATGCCAAGCATCCAATGCTACTTCCATACTCTCATGACATTACAAGATTATTAATGACTCATCTACACATTACGAATCTACATGTTGGTGCTCAAACGTTGCTGTCAATAACTCGTCAACGATTCTGGCCCATAAAGGGAAAGACAACTGCACGATCCGTTGTGCAAAACTGTCTTCGTTGTGCTAGATCGAAACCAAAGATGCTATCCCAATTTATGGGAAATCTGCCACCACATCGAGTGCAGCCAGCGCGACCCCTTCATCAATTCGGGGAGTTGACTTTTGCGGGCCGTTCTGGACACACTTCAAGGTTAGAGGCAAACGACCTCACAAATCGTATATTGCAGTCCTTTTGTTGTTTTGCTACTAAAGCAACACACTTCGAAGTGGTAAGCGATCTAACCACAGAAGCCTTCATTGGAGCCCTCAAACGGTTCATAAGTAGACGAGGCAACTGCCGGAATTTGTACTGTGATAACGCCACGAATTTTGTAGGAGCAAGAAACCAATTGATAGAACTGAAAGATACAATTTGCTCAGATAATTCACACAATAAAATATCTACATTTTGCAGCACGAAAGGTGTTGATTTTCATTTTATAAACCCAAGAGCACCGCACTTCGGTGGACTATGGGAGGCGGCTGTGAAGTCGGCTAAACACTTGCTTCAACGGAGCTTAGCATAAATTTCTCTCACCTATGAAGAACTAGAGACAGTAATAGTTGAAATTGAAGCAATACTAAATTCCAGGCCACTGACTCACTCTCAGCCGACCGAACGATCTTACTGCTCTCACTCCGGGTCATTTTTTTAATCGGCGAACCATTGACTAGCACCGTCGATCCACAGGCTCAATCATTGCAAGACCAGCTTACTTCAACGTTGGAAATTGGTGTCTCACTTAAAAAATCATTTTGGGAACGTTGGTCCAAGGAATATTTACACGAATTACAACATCGTTATAAATGGAAGCAACGACGTGACAATGCTCAGGCTGGAATGATGGTCTTAATCAAGGAAGATAATTTGCCTGTGCTAAAATGGCCCTTGGGCCGCGTCATTCAAACAATCAAGGGAAAAGATGGATTAATTCGTGTAGCCGATGTCAAGACCTCATCTGGAATACTGAGGAGACCAATACATAAACTTGCTCCATTACCAATCGTACAAGATCAAGGAATCACTGAATGGTCCTGGCGACGCCGAAATGAACTCGCAAAGGGAGAAAAATCGATGCATCTAAGAAGGAACGACTTACCAAACACAAGACAAATCAGAATCAAACCAATGACACAACTAACGAAGAAAAATCAACTTCCAGAGAGCAAGATCAAGGTCCGTCTACGTCTAAATACGCCGGTATACAAGCTCCCTCTCAAGTGTACTATTCCTAAGCTGCTTGATAATGCCAGTCTTGAGCAATCCAGACGTAGAAATAAGTCCCGTTCCAATCTCAACCAGGGACTATATTTCGAAGGAATGGGGCCTACGCATCTAGTGTCCAATGAGTGGAACTTGGTTATTTTCTACAACATGACAACCTACTGGAAGGAATTTGAGTCGATCACCAGTGGTATAGTAAAAGTTAGAAAAACTATGCAAAACGATGAAGGACAATAGCACTTGCACTCTGACGGTTTCACAGTTTTTCGATCTATTGGCCACAATCCAAATCAACAATGAATTATTACAACATCAAAACAACCCAAGAGTTAAGAGAGCTCCTCTCGATGTAATAGGAAATCTGGCTAACACATTATTTGGAGTACTAGATTCGAAGTACGCCGAAAAAATGGCTCAAACCATAGAAAATTTGAAGGATAATGACGACCATCTATTGGAACTACTTAAAAATCAAACATCAATCATAGACTCTACAGCAAACGTCATGCGTAAGTCATACAGATAATTGAAGGTGACCTTCGGAATATTGACACGTACATCAACCTGACCATCGCCCACCTTAACCAACTGCATCAAGAATTGCACGAACAAAAATCAATGGAAGTCTTTAACGCAGTATCTGTTCGATTAATTCTAGTTATTACCAACTATCAACGAATTCAATCTATATTATTAGATGTACTGGTAGATACTCATCATGGCAAAATAAACCCGCAATTGCTAGTTCCCAGACAACTAGAGACTGAACTTACCCGCATCAAGGAACACCTACCATCAATACTTCGACTTCCTGCTAAACAAGACCATCCACTAGAATTATATAGCCTAATGACGATAGAGGGAAGAGTCTTGCCAGCCCATCTAATTTTCCGACTAAAACTACCATTATTCGCTTATGAACAATTCGAAATGCTGAGAGTAGTTCCTGTGCCAATTTTAGTTAATGAAACATTCATCACAATAAAGCCATCATCTGACTATCTCATAATCAACTTACATAGGGACCAATATTACCCCCTGTCAGAGCAGGAAATGTCATCATGTACCATTATTGGCGATTCGACTCACATGTGCAAACAACATCATCCTCTTCATCGTAAAAGGCTCCAATGTAGAGTTCCTGTGAACTAAGCTACCTAGCCACTCATCATCATCAGCATCCTGCCAATTCATGAAGCTCACGGAAACACCACGATGGATTCAACTATTAAGCTCAAATCATTGGATCTATGTTATGAAGAAACCAACTATAGTTAATGTCGTGTGTGGAACTAAGGTTTCGCAGCAAACACTAGAAGGTTCAGGAATCTTGAAATTAGCCAACGGATTGCGCTATCAAGGAAGAATTCTTTACTATAAAGCCCATAACATCTATGCTAGTACCATGACGACATCGTTTGTATCATCAAGAAATTTACCGAATTATTGCATTCATCCAAAATTGCTAAAATACTCTATCAAGCACCATCGCATGAAGACATAACCACGGACATTCAAGACATTCAAAACCGAATACAGCAATTGAAGAAGGAAGAACAGCAGCCTTTACAGACCCATGATGCTCATCAATTCGTCATCGGATATCTTGGATTGTTATTTATCATCGCTATTCTAGGATATCTTACATGGAAACATCAAGCCCACCGATGGTGCCCAGGCAAGGAACCCAGCGCACCAATACCCACACCCAGGTCAACATCATTGAATCAATTCAAGCTGCGACGCAACCAGCATCATAGTTGAATTGGGCATTCAACGCGGGGGGAGAATGTTGAACTCTAATGAACTTTACGGAACTTTATGGAATTTTGTTTGTTATTTCTTAATACAATTTCATTGAACCCTAACAAGCTCTACATAAACAAAATTCCATATCCAAATTATTTCGCAATACAATTTAAATTTTTATTCATAGCAAATAATATAGGTCAAATTTTATTGTAAATTTAATGCGAGCGTAAGCTATATTACACTCAAGTTGCTTTAATGTTAACGTAAGTCATTGCACGAAAAAGAATTTTATGCAAGCGAATGCAAGCGAATCAATTTTGTTTCTTCTAAAGGCAATAACATTGAATGAACGATTTTGTATATATAAACGGAAGAAATATCAATAAATTATTAGTATTGTTCTACAAGTTAAGAACGCCTTTTAATTATACTCAAGTGAATCTGCTACGGCATTGATAATTTCAAGCGCTGTGCATAGGTTTTGTACCGTTGCACACTTACTACAAGTACAGGTATTTGAACCTGGGCTTAATTTCCAACAAAGTACAGGTATTTGAACCTGGACTTCAATTTACTTACTTGCAAGGTATATCTACCTATTGCAGTGATCATCAAGGCGGCAAATTAAGTATATTTGTCGCGGTACAAAAAACAGGATCATATTACAAAATATCATGCTAAATTGAAATCTGAAAAACAAAAATAAATTCAATCTAATTACAATTTTCCTAAAAATGGGTACGACATCTAACAAAAACATGTGTTGTCATGTAGCCTGCAATGCATGGCACAAATACAATCAGATCAAGCCGATCAATTTGCAACTCTTATCATTATCATCATTACAAGTACCATCCAACGGGAATTTCTTCGCAACGTGATAGAGAGAATATTTTTTGCAAATATAATTAATTTAACACAGCAGCATGTGAAGCTCAAAATTTCTTGTTGCTATGCATTTTTGTTCGTTGCTAGGCAAATTTTATCGCTAGTCCCGTAAGAGCACAGCTGCACTGCCAATTCTTGCAACCATGTGCCTCTGCTACTCCATCAGTGGTGTCGGTGTGCAAGCAAGGGCTATAAAAACGACAAGCTGACTGATCTCGATCTCTTTTTGCACTTGGCATCGCTTGGGATAGGTTGACTAGGTAGGGACTAACATTTTATATCGGGTATCGACTGATATAAAACTTTTATTAACAAATCATTATTTCGGGGATTGACTGAAATAATCACTTACTAACAAACACTTTATTTCGGGTTTTGACTGAAATAAAGAATCTTACTTCGGGTCTTGACCTGAAGTTAAGATAACACTTTAAGTCGGGTATTGACTGATTTAAAGAGCATTATTTCGGGGATTGACTGAAATAATCATTTACTAACAAACACTTTATTTCGGGTTTTGACTGAAATAAAGAATCTTACTTCGGGTCTTGACTGAAGTTAAGATAACACTTTAAGTCGGGTATTGATTGATTTAAAGAGCATTATTTCGGGATTGACTGAAATAATCGTTTACTAACAAACACTTTATTCGGGTTTTGACTGAAATAAAGAATCTTACTTCGGGTATTGACTGAAGTCAAAATAACACTTTAAGTCGGGTATTGACTGATTTAAAGAGCATTATTTCGGGATTGACTGGAATAATCACATACTAACATACACTTTATTTCGGGTTTTGACTGAAATAAAGAATCTTACTTCGGGTTCTGACTGAAGTTAAGATAAGACTTTAATTCGGGTATTGACTGTTTTTAAAGCATATTGTATCTCGGGTCTTGACTGAAATCAAAATTACTAACATTAACACTTTATTCCTGGTTCTAGACGGGAATAAAGAATTGTTCTAATAAATTATTAGAACAAAGGATCTTAACATTAGCTTAAAGCCAACCTCCTCAAATGCCAAGTTTAGATCGGTGAGTACCAGCCACTTGTAACATTTTAATACTTATTCATATATCTATTTGACTATATTTTGACTTATATACACATATATATATTATACATTTCATGTGCATATCTATTTTACACATATATTTTTATTACATTTTTGACGGTCTTATATTATAACTTGGTGCTAATAAGTGTTTTAGTGTAATACAAAAATCTCAGACCCAAAAGTTATGTACAGAGTTTTGTCTCAACATATCTATTTCTGGAAATCGTTGCATTACAAATCTGTGTTATTAAGTGTGTTTTCTAGTGTGTGTGCATCTCTGACGTAATTCCTTATATTTAATCTGATCTGAATATAAGTAGTGAGAAAATCCAAGAAACAAGTGTCAGTTTAAGGAACGTTAAAAGAAGTGGACAGTGTTTTTGTAGTTATAAGAAGATAGACCACTGATCTTAATCCATAATTATCAGTGCATTCATTGCAGTCTTCAGTAAATTCAAATTTGCGTGTATGTTCTAACTACGGGCAGTAACAATCAGTCATATATTCAGTTCGCACGGCATGTATACTTACCTACATGCCGTACAAGGTACATACATATCTTACCTGAACTCCGTCAAATTTTCTTGCATGTATGTACATACAATTCTTAATTCATAAAAATTAATCGTATGTACATACAGAAACACAATTATTCCCGTCGGTCGACTTAAATTATTATTTTTCAAGATACAGTGCATATCAGATTTCAAGCATATGCACTGCGTCTAAACTTTTGTACTTTCCCACGTACGATTCTTCACGTCATGGGATAGTAATAAAAAGAATAAAAAAACTTTTTTGGAGCTTATGATCGGTACCTGTGTGCAATATCGCCGATCCTCGAGGAGGCGTTTTTTTGAATCCGTCGAGAGAAGGAGTGAGTTTTTGTTTTCGAAAAAGAATTTAATAGTTGAAATAAAGTGAAATCTATATAAGTAAAATTATAGTTGAGATAAGTTTGAATAAAGAGAAATCGGGTAGAAAAAGTAAATTTACGGAATAAATAAAGAAAAAATATAGTGCAATCGAGTAGAAAAAGTAAAGTTTACGGAATAAAATAAGGAATAATAAAGTGAAATTATAGACAAAAAAAATAGATCTTTCTTTTCATCACTGAGTTAAATGTTCCCCTCCAATCGCTTCTTTCTGGACGAGCCGAAAGCACGAGTGATTAGAATTACAAAAGAAGATGTGTTTCACCCCATAACGATCTAACAATTGAGCGAATGTCCTTTGCAATGAACTGACTACCATTATCTGAATGTACCATTTCCGGAACTCCAACATTAAGAAGACCTTTTGCTCCAGTAATTTGAGAACCCGCGAGGCTGTAGCCTCGGGCATTGCTTCCAACAACACAAACTTAGATAAGTGATCCAGTATTTCCGCCTCGACTACACGGGTATGGTCCTAAAAAGTCACAGAAGATGTGCTGCCATGACAGATCGGTAGTTCTTAGCGTGCCCAATAGAGGTCTTGAAGACACATTGGTCGGCTTGATCAGTTTACACGTTTCACAGGCGTTTATGAATTGTCGTACTTCTGAAGCTATGCTCGGCCAGTAATAGTGACGACGTAATTTCTCTAAGGTTTTTGCGAAACCGAAATGTGCTGCTATGCTATGCTATGCTATGCTGTGATTTTATCAAATCGCCAGTGAGACTATCAGGAACCCATAGCTTCCACTGAACCCGTTCTTATTCTTTAGATCGCAGAGGCAAGTTGACCAGCGGCTCTAACCTTTTGGATGAAGAGGCTTCTCAGCCAAACATCTATAAAACATTCCAAACATTCTATAAAATACCGAGGCAATTAGCCAAGTATTGAGGCACTCCACCCATATATCTAGAGCGGATTGAGGCATGTGGCCAGATCCACAGGTGAATGAGGCTTTTTAGCCTTTTATAAATATATTGTGGCCACACGCCATATATTCATCAATTAATCAAATTATATTAAATTTCATCATGAACAGAATCTTGGATATTGGCGTATGCGCCATTCTATTGACAATAAACATAACACATTACAGGACGAGTTTCCACAATAGAGAAATCGTCATTTGTCAGAACTGCCAACGACTTCAATGCAATATGGAACTTTCCAAATTGTGTTGGAGCAATCGATGGTAAACACGTCGCCATTAAGTGTCCAGGAAATGCTGGTACACTTTTATATAATTACAAATAAGTACAGAATTTTTCATAGTTTTATTTTATCATACAGCTTGACTGAAGTGTCTTTTATAAATACGAATTTCATAGTATTGTACTTATGGCGGCGAGTGATGCTAACTAGTGATTTATAACAGTTGATATCGGTGCTCACGGGAGTGAGGGGGGGATGCCAATGTCTTCTTAGCCAGCAACTTTGTGAAAGATGTTTTGCACGACAAGCTTCCTTTTCCGGAGGATATGTATATCGGAAACAAAAAAATACCATATTTCTTTCTTTGCGATGATGCTTTTCCGTTGAACAAGAGGCTTATAAAACCGTACGCGCCAAGAAAACCACAACGCCTAACCGATGAGAAAAGAATTTTTAATTATCGCCTGAGTAGAGCAAGACGATGATGCGTGGAGAATTCATTCGGTATTCTGTGCTCAAAGTTCTTGTGCCTTGCCAGAACAATGCTCTGTGGTCCAGATCGCGCACAGAAAACTATAGCTACATGTTGCCATTTGCACAATTATCTATTGCGTACAAGCAAAGAAAGTTACTGCCCAAGGAGCTATGCTGACTATTACGACGAAGATGGAAACCTCATCGAGGGAGAATGGCGGAAAAGAATTCCGAGCGATTCATTATTTGCTGGCAATATCACATCAGCTAATGCTGTGTCGTCAAAACAATATTGGAAAGAAACCCGAGATCACCTAAAGGATTATATCCATTCGGTCGCTGGTTCTTTATCATGGCAACGACGAGCTGTCTTTTTGGACAATTGAAATAAAAACTGAGTTTCGTAAAATAAATTTTTTATTTAATTTTTCTGATTTTGAATCTGCTCAAAGATGAGCCTTGTGAATATCATATATTTCAGTGGCGGTTGCGCTGGAACAGATGTTATCTGCTTACGCAAATTCAATAACTCTGCAATATTTTCAGATATATTGGAAGCGCTCGTAGCGGGAGCATCTTTAAATTTTTTAACTTTGCTACGTTGGGTTGACTGCAAGTTAAAACAAAATATTAAAATAAATTCCTTTTTAACTCAAGAACATACATAAGAATAGTTGCTGGCACTTTCGCTGGAAGTTTCTGCGCCTTCTAGAATCTCTGTGGGAGTCTTTCTTACCAAGCCGGTTGTCCAAGTTCTGAAATTCGCTTTGTTAATACTGAAGCAAATATAAATGAATAGCATAAACTTACTCTCTCGTGGAAGGCTCCAAGAATGACATGCAATCAGTAAACTCCCACGCCACAGTGTCTTCGTTAATAATTGGTTGATCAAAATTATCGAAAAACGTCTGAATCAGCAGCGCTTCCAGACGTCTTAGTGTCTTTGATACGGGTGTAATAACGCATGCTATTTTTTAGCGACTTCCATACTGCCTTACAATTTCAGCTGAAACAGAAAATATTATGATATTATAAAAATAACAATAAATAATTCATTACTTACTTGTTTCACCCATTTCTTTAGCAACATAATTCCATGCAGCTGCCACGGTATGCCTGATATGATGTAACTTATTTTCCAGCTTCCAAAGTGCCAGTTTTTCACGGACCAAACTTGCAAGCTGTAATTTTTGACTCGTAGTAAATGTCTTATGTACATTTTTCCCTTTTTTATCTGCAATGGAGAGATGAAAAAATAGCGGCTTGTACTTAAATGAACAAATTACCATTATAAAACTTCATGTAGTTTTATATAAACTGAATGACCCTTATAAAACTTCTAGAAATATTATATAAACTGAACGCACTACCATGCTTCGAAAATGGTCCTTATATACACTTTAGTCATAATATGTAACCTTTGGTAATGTTATATATCTTAAGTCACAAAAAACATACGTTAGTGTTCTTATATACCCTTTGGTTATATTATGTTATATAAATAAAAACAGTTTTATAATGGCTCCATTCGACACTAAAAGTAATTTGTTTTTATAACCATCACCTTAGTTACTAAAGGGCCACCAAAAAATTTTACGATATTTTATAGTGGGTATATGTATTACCGAAAATTGCCAATTTTATTAAAGTCACCTAAATTACTGAAAGTTGTCGAGTTATGTATGGGTAACCACGGATACCGCAATAAACACTTATTACCAATAAGTTTATAACTTGGTGATCAAAACAATTATAAAACTTTCTTATAAACCTTCTAGTAATGGTTACTCTGAGTTATATACACCGGTGATTGAAACATTTCCATCACCAACTTATAAAACCTTTAGTAACTTACTTTCACGATAACCATTAGTAACCTAAAAAACTATAATATAACTACATCACCAATTGGTAATATTATAAAACTCTTATATAACCACTGAAATTCTTATATAACCGAGTAACCATTATATACCCCTAATAAAACTACCCATCCTTCAGACACCAAAAATTGGAAAAATTGTTACTTGGGAGCGTTCAGCTTCTGTGACATGTAAGCGATGGGATGCTCATCCCCATCCACAGAACGCCGGAAGCAAGACGCTTCCAACCCCTGTAGTGCTAGCGTCGCGCTGAATGAAAAAAGGGTTGGAGAAGTCAGGATTCGCGAGCACTGGTGCGGTCATCAGACACTGTTTTAGCTGTTGGAATGCCAGCCAGTTCAGCTTGTTCGTTCCACTCGAACTTGATATTCTTCTTTAGGAAAGTCCGTCAGAGGACTAGCGATGGTAGGTAAATGTGGAATGAACCTCATATACCAGCCGCATACTCCGAGGAACCTAGTATTTTCTTAACAGTTGTTGGCCTTGGCAAGCTCTGAATAGCAGTGACCTTTTCGGGATCAGCCCGCAAGCACCCATCCAAAACTACAAAGCCAAGATATCTGACCTCTCTCATACAAAACTTACTTTTCTCCACATTGATCGTCAGGCCGGAAGCGCGGAGCAACGACGCGACTTCCGCCAGAAGCCATAGGTGTTCGTCAAACGTGGAATGAGTAAGTCGTCGAGATACACAGACACCCGGTCATGCAGTTGGTGAGGGATAACCTTGCACATCAGCTTGCACATTGTTTGCGGAGCGTTGCAAAGTCCAAACGGAAGCACCTTGAACTGGTATAGTGGTCTTCCCGGCACTGGGAAAGCCGTTTTGTCTCTTGATCCCACAGCGAGAGGAATCTGCCAGAACGCATCATTTAAGTCTATGGCAGAGATGAACTTTGTCTCCTGGAGTCTACTGAGGAGTCCATCTATAAGAGGTAACGGAAAGGTATCTGAGATTGTTACGGAGTTTAATTTTCGGGCGTCCAGACAGAGGCGCACTTTACCGTTAGCCTTCTTAACTAAAGTGACTGGTGACGACCACGAACTTTGGCTCTCCTCAATGACTCCTAGCGACAGCATTCGGTCGAGCTCATCATATGAGGATTTCTGCACTGCCGCAGGCACTGAATAGAAACGCTCTTTAATGGGTTTCGCCAGACCAATGTCTATCTCATGCTCTACCAACTGGTGAGACCCAAGCCTTGCTGGCTGAATGATGGAAAGGAGGTGATCACCTCCCGCAAACGTTGCGAATCGTATTCTGACAGATCGTGCTGGTGCGAACAAGAAGGTAAGGCTTTTGGCAAGGAATGAAGCTCACTTACCATGACAGGTCTTAAACTAAAGGCTTTCCAAAAATCGATTCCCAGGTGGCAGGTTTTGCTGAAGAGAGGGAACTATGTGCAGTCTCACCATTTGCGTCTTTTCACCATATCTTACGACTACCCGTATGTGGCCCAGGACCTTTTGCTGCCGCCCATCATCGGTCGAAACTGAAGGCGGCATCGAGTGGAACGAAATCCCCATCTTATTCAGGAATCTCTCCGCTCCAGACCCGAGCACGCTCACATTTGCACCGCTATCCAATAAACCCCATATCTTTCGTCCCTGAATGTAGACATCGGCGTAAGGACGAGGATCTCAAGGATCCGCTTCATCAGATACTACTGTTTTGGCAATGGCAGCCTTTATGACTCTACGCAGGCTGAGGTACCTATGTGTGCGTGTGACAGTCCTGGAGGAAATGGACCCCGAAGCCGATGGGAATTCGCTGACGCAAAACGATGCATCCTCTATATCCGACGTGGAGATTGACGAGCTTTCATCCGAGAAGGTGCAACTACAACTTTCTGAAGGACAGGGTTCCGAGTAGGTGGTCAGATTTGACGTGCTTTGCATGCTGGGATTGTCTGTCTGAGTGGAAGAGTTAGACACGTTAACTCTAAGACTGTTAATCGGTTTAAAATTCCATCTGGGTTCACGAGTTTTGTGTTTTCGGAGCGCTGCAGCATCGCTGACAGCTCTACGCCGTGGAGTTAACGGTAGCGGTCGGGCTCGGTTTTGGTAGCCGCTTCCTCTGTCGTGCGCCTGAAGGTTTGGCTTGGAGCAAACGGCGCTGACCACCTATAAATTTTTTACACCTGCCTCGGTTTCCCGACAAGCAAGCTCTGCATTGCGTTTTAATTACCCCCACTGCACCGCATCCATAGCAGAAGACCCTCTGTGGACCTAGTGGACAGTTGATGTAGACGTGACCTTCGGCCGAAGAGTTCCAATATGTCACTCGGGATCTAGCGGGTCGGTGAATGTCTCTCGGAGCATTAATTTGAACACCTCGCGGTGGAACTTCAATGGCGTCTATTTGACTGGACAAAGTGTGATTCAAATACGGCGTATCTGAATAAATTTCATGCACTGGTCGTCGCGATGCGACCGTCCGCGGAGAGCCTATATCGGACCATAATTTTTCAAATCGGTTGCACAAGTCCCTCAAATTTAGCACGTTATCAGTCTGATAAAGGAGTATCGACTCCTGTAAGGCGGGTTTCATGTTACGTCGCAGTATTTCCAACAGGTCTGCGTCTGGAAACCGTATGCTCATTTTGGACACTAGCGCATGAACCGCTAATCGAAAATAACTGAATGACTCGTTAACTCCCTGCCTCCTTGACTCAACTACCTTACGAATTTCGTAATCAGTTTCCTGGCTGCGGAATACGCGTAGAAGAGCGGAACGTAACTCCTGCCACTAGTGCGTCCGCTGATTTCGCAAGTTTAACCAACACCAGTTGACAGCTTTCCCGGTAACGAGTGTATGAAACCCAGCACACAATTCGGAGACAGATACTTGTTCTGGTACTGCCAGAGATTCTACACGAAATATGTACTCTGTCACATCCAAACCGGATGAGTCATCAAAATTTAACTTCCAGCGGAAGACAGGACTGTAAGATACGCTGTTACGGTCTCTCGCTGCTGGCTGTCGGGTATGAGTTGGAACGTTATGCGGAGAAACGAACGAACCTGGTAAAGGTGCTACACGAGAACCAGTATTACTTTGTCTCGACAGCGGAGGTACTCCAGTGACTGGACTCTTATTCAAACTTTCCAACCGATCGTTGATCGACGGAATACGCGACCTTCCCGAAATTGGGTCGGCAAACGTGTATGGTATGTCAGTGGGAGCTGCTTGGGCCCTCTGCTCTTCGAATATTGATAAGTCCAGGTACGACTCGGCAGGATTGGTGTGGACGTTCCCCAAGTTAGGTCCTGGTAAGCCCAACGCAGCGCCTTCCGTGGTCAAAACTGTTTTCGGCTTAGCACCTGTCAGCGTGTTGGACCCTTGACTGTCTGTGGTAGTCACAGGAACTGTGAGCGTTACGCTTCCAGCGCCCTCAGCCACGGACACTGTCGTATGCTGGGAAGATCCGATACGGCGCAGGATATCCTCCAAGGTCTGGACATAAGATTGCGCATCAGACTGGACAGAGGGTGACGTATTATACAACCGCCGGGCTCTATGGAGTACATGGAGCACCTGGCTGATATAGCGCCGACGATCTTCGTTGGTTCGGATGGGATCCGAGCTCAAATCATGGTTTAAAGCGTCGTCCCGACTAATAACATAGTCTAATTCACGCGATGGATTTTTATGAGCATGAGACTTAAAGGTTGCTCTGCCGGATTCCGACTTCTCGGCGTCGTACACTTCCATGCGCTTACGGCGAGCGTTAGCGTCAGCAGATCTAAGGTTGCGTACGGCGAATTCAACCTCAAGATCGTCCGGTGATAAAAAAGCCAAGTCCATTTTGGTATGAATTTCCCCGACAAAAAAAAACCAAGAGAAAGAGTGTTGTGAGTCAGGTGCCCAATGCCCCGAATCACAAACATAATACCGATACATCAATATATCGCCCAATACGATATATTGATGTATCATTAATTGATCCTGAAAATGAAAAATTATTTCATTTTTTAAATCTCATTCAAAATTTAAATTGCATTTAGAAATGCATTCCCATGTTATAACAAAATGCAATTTAGCATAAATTGCATTTTGTTATCAGACACACATTCCACTCACATGGTATGCACACTTACCTACATACAGTGTCTTCTTACTTTTTTTCCGTATATACTATGTACATACGAACATTACCTACTTAATCCAATCTAATTGTATGTACATACATACATACAATTATCAAAATTATACGCGCCCTCTTAAAATTAATATTTCAAGACGGGCGCACAAGTGCATATCGGATTACCGTTTTGCATTGATGCATACAGCTCGCATCAAAGAACTTTTGCATTTTCTCACGTACGTTTTTTCAACGTCGTGAGAAAACAATAAAAAGAAAAGAGAGCTTTTAAAGCGACCATGGGTACCTGGGTGCAATTTGCCTAAACCTCGGGGAGTTCGTTTTCAAAAATCCGTCTGGGAGGAACGCGTAGAGTTTTCGCGAACGAGAATAACATCTTGAACTTAAATAAAAGTTTACTATTATTTTGCGAATCAGAATAAAATCCGGAAAATAAATTAATAACGATTACTAGTGTATCGGGACGAAGATATTGGAAATAATAACCATAAATTAATTGTTTGAGAATCGAAGTGAAAATCTCGAAATAGTTTATAGTTTAATATCTAGTGGAATAAAAATCTGTTTGAGAATCAGAATAAGAAATTCGAAATACTTTAATGTATAGTGGAATGTAAATATGGCTTAAATAAATATCTGTATATAGATAGTGAGTTGTGATTTCAGTATTAAAACCATTTTCTCCGACCGCTTCTCTATCTTTAACCGGGGAGCACGAGCGGACGAGCTATAACAAGAGCAGAAAAAAAACCCGCGAGGAAATACTCTGGTGTTAATATTGAAAAACAATTCACTCGAGAATTGTACCGAATATATATAAAAGGGATGCGTCTCTACTAATGGCAACAATGGCTCAGAATAAACTTGGGCCAAAAAAAGCTTAAATGACCTTGTCCTGATGTCACTATCAATTATAATTCAGACGATGGTTCTGCCCAGTATGATTAGATAACACAAAAAAAAATGCGTTAATACCAATGTCGAAGATAATCCAGCCAGCAATTGTGCCAAATATATGTATATATGAAAAAAAATGCGTTTATGCCAATGTCGACGATAATTCCATTGAGGATTGTGCCAAGTAATATTTAGAAGAAAAAACAACCAAAGTGCGTTTAGCGAATATCAGAGATACTGCAGCCGGAAATTGTGCCAAATATCTATATATATGTAACAGAAAACAATGCCTTTATCATAAGGCCAAATATGACTCCCACGAAAATTGTGCAAAATGTATAAATAAAGGAAAAATAAATGCGCTTATACTAGTACTGAAGCTAATTCAGCTGAAAATTATGCCAAGTAAACCTAGTAAAGAAAATGCATCTCTACCAATGAAAGAGAATATTCACCTGAAACCGTGCCAAGTATGTATGTAAAAAAAAACCAAAAAAAGAGAATGTATAAATGTGTTTATGCTAATGCTGAAGATAGTTCAGGCGAAAAAATCGTGCCAGATATATATATATAAAAAAACGTTTATAATAATGACGATAGGAAGTCCTACGAAAATTGTGCCGATACGATTAAAAGAAAACACTACTCTGATTTGAGATTGTACGTTCTGCGTGTCTTACACGAGCAATCGATTTATACTATGCGTATTACTAACGGTCTTCATTTAAGAAAGGAGGTGTCGGCATGACGGATCAACGCGGCAGGACAGCCTCTTACACACCAGAACAACAAGAAAAAAATCCTATTTTCCAGCCCAGCTGGACAAAAAAAAAAACTCTCTCTCTCTCCCTCCCTCTTTTCGCCACCGAATATTGTTCATCTATGCACTTCAGTCAGTCCATACTAGCAACTTGTAGAAAACTAAAACTGTGGAACCGGAGCCTGAAGGTCTTCCGTCCCATATTAGGATGATCAGGGACAAACACTCCTTTACCAAGGATACAAATCAGAGAAGATGGACAACGTCCATCAACTTGGCAGGGGAGTGAAATTGAGATCAACGGCGGATGTGAGTTGTCAGTAATTCAGTGGCTGCCAGTACTCAGGAGAGAAGCAGTAGCTAATTGTATTGCAGTAATATCCCAAAATAATTATCAAGAAGGAAAAAAGAGACTGTGCATGCTCGTGTATGCCAATTGTGAGAATGCGAAACTCAAGGCAACTCTACGAAACCCAAAACTAGAATGGCTCAGAGCCCGAAACAACATGGAAATTTAATAATATACTCGCTTCTCCAGAAAAAAAAAATCTGATAATTGTAAGAAAAATTAACAAATGATTCTTAAAATAGTAATTGCACTTTAGCCAAGAGATGCTTGACTAGAGGCCAAAAAAAACCAAACGTTGGTCGCCATTTGTACACAAATGGGCGACCAGAAATATCAAAAATTCAGATTTTACAGCGAAACCTGAATTCAAAGTTTGTATAGGATTGAGTTATATTGATTGCACTTTACTCAAGAGAAGCTTGACTAAATGCCAGAAAAAAATTCAACTTGGGCGCCATTTGTAACACAAATGGGCGACCAGAAAAAAAATCAACAATTAAAACTTGAAAATGCACTAACACTTAAGTCAAAAGAGGCTTGACTAAGTGCGAAGGAAAGAAAGAAAACCGAAGGTTGGACGCCATTTGTAACGAAGAGCTTGTCATGCGACAGATCTACCTACAGCCACTTGTACCTGAATGCAGATACATACCGCATCCGACGCCTATTTGCTACAAAAATCATATCCAGGATATGCGTGGGGTGGCTGCACAGCAATTGCCGACAGCGATCAGTCGGCTAGGGAGGTCCTTGCCAACCACATCCCTTCTGTGCTTGTTAAGCTGTACATAAAGAAGAAAAATGTTTGATCGGACAGACGGACGGACAATTAAAGAAAAGGACTTGAGTGTGTGACAGCAGACGGACAGACAGGCAGAAAAAAAAGATCTATGCAGGCTTCCTTCTCCTTGTGGAACCTGAAAGCCTAGAAAGAAGAAAATTTACTTTATTAAATGCTGGGAAAAAAAGAACAGAAGACCTCAGCAACGCCGAACAAGTACTAATTCACCCGGAGAATTTTCAACGCTGGCAGATGAACGATTGAGAGAGAGTGAGAGAGCTGAGAGGGGGATCTCCGATGTTTTTGAGGCCAAAGCTGTATCAAAATACTCAGCCCCATCCGTGTGTTTAGCCGCTAGTACCTTCCAGACGCATCAGCATCACTGCGACCACCCCTCTACTCGGATAAATACTTACTCTTCTTAATGCTCCTCGAAAGTGAGAAGGTATGATAAAAAAAAATTTGACCAGTGACAAAAGCAAGGGAACCCAAGAGGGCTGGACTAGATTTTGTTTTTTTTCTTTTCTATTTTTACAAGTGGAGATTCGGACTGTAAGCGATTTCTTCTTCCCGGATCATCAGACCTTTGTCGTTACAATCAAATGAATTTACTTTTACCATGAATTGGTATACCATATACGGGAATACACAAAGAACCTGTAAATTAAATAGACGAAAGAAAATCCACATGTATATAAAAAAAAGGAATACCAATAATTAAAAAAATATATATATATCGTTATAAAAGAAAGATTTTAATCCAATTCTTTCGATTTATTCTAGCGTCGTCTTTGTTCTTTCTTGGTTCACCTGCGCAATTTGAAAATCTAATCTATGCTGTAACGACAGATCTACCTTCATCCACTTGTACCTGAATGTAGATACATATTGCGTCCGACACCTCTTTGTTACAAAAACATCGCGGGATTAGCATGGGTGGCTGCACAGCAAATATGCCGCTAGCGATCAGCCGGCTTGGTTGGTTCTTGCCACCCACATCCTTTGATGCTTGTTAAGCTGTGCATACTGAGAAAAAATGTTGACTTCGGACAGGCGGACGGACAATTAATAAGAAAAAAGGACTTGAGTGTGTGACTGCAGACGAACAGACGGACAGAAAAAAAAGATCTATGCAGGCTTCCTTCTCCTTGTGGAACCTGAAAGCCTAGGAAGAAGAGAATTTACTTTATTAAATGCTGCAAAGAAAAGAGAACAGCCGACCTCACCAACGCCGCACAAGTGCTAATTCACCCGGAGAATTTTCAACGCTGGCAGGTTAATGATTGGGAGAGACAGAGGGTCAGAGTGTTGAGAGCGGGGGGGGGGGGGGGTGGGTTCCGATGCTGTTGGGGTCCCGGCTTTGAGTAATATTGGGTCCAATCGCCCCCCATTCACCCTGGCTAAGCCTCCAAAGCCGTACCAAAATGCTCAGCCCCATTTGTGTGCTAACACCGATCCATCAGGCCTTCACCCCCTCGTACGGGTATCCACCATTCATCCTTGCTCTTTCTATTTTATACACTACCAAAAATCCGTAATATTCTGAGCATTAGCCTAGCCTAAGATAACCCTACTGACTGACCTTAATCTACAATCCTTAACCATAGCCTAGCCTAAGGTAGCCCTACGGGCTGATATGAATCTATCTTACCTATGTTAAGTAAGCAAAACAAATCTTCTGATATTATATTAACAACACAAAAGAAAATGATGATGCAAAAACCTACTTACTTCACAAGACAAAAGGTACGTTACCCTACGCGAAGATATCCCACGCCGACTGGAACTGGTGAGTTGATTTAGCTGGGGTGCACCCCCTTTTCTTTCCAGGTGTATGACGCAACAGCAGACTCACAGCACTATGTGGGCTCATTGGCCTCTTTTTTGTGTCCTTTATACCTCTGTTTATGGGTGCTTTCGGATTTTCAATTAAACTTTCATTGGGTGCATTGACCTCTTTTTTTGTTATTTGTTTGTTACTTATTACATCATTTTATTTTTCTATAATTCCTTGTCTGGGATATTCAATTTTTACTTTATTAACCTTTTACTGATTATTACTTATCATTCTATTTAGTTATTACATGTCGTCCTTTCTTATAATTTCCGGGATGAATGGCGGAACATTTGCACTAGCAACTCAACAGGTGCGCGGATAATTTAAAAAAAAGACACAACAAGATTAACTGAGTCCTTTCATTTCACGGGCAAAAAAACTCTAATTTCTTGTTTTCAGGCACAAAATCGTAGTCTACTGTAGATCATAACATGTGAGCAAAATCAAAGTCACTGTACTAACAATAACAAATTCAATGCCAGATAATTTGCGCACACCTATCGCTTCTGTTCAGCGCGGGTAATTTAATACTACAAAAAAAAACTAATTATTCGTAACAGAACTTCCACTAATAATACTTCCTTCCAATTAGGGGAATTGTGTAGAGAGTGATTAAATAAAATTTGCTGCCAATGTAGATAGGTATCCAAAACTAATTATTATTAACACAATTTCCACTAAAAATAAACCTTTCTTTCAGTTCGAAGAGTTATGTAACGAACAAATAAAATCCACTGCCAGTGCAGGTAAATATGAAAAACAAACTAATTATTAATGACACAGTTTCCACTGATAATAATCCTTTCTTTCAGTTCGAAGAATTATGTGGGGAATGAAACGAAATACTATGATTTATTCTAATAAAACTTTCTTCCAGTTCGGGAAATTATGTGGAGATCACTGAATATAGTTTACTACCAATGCAGATAAATATATAGAAAAACTAATTATAAATGACACAATTTCCACTGGTAATAATCCTTTCTTTTAGTTCGAAGAAATGCGGGAAGAATAAATAAAAAGAAATTTTGCTGCCGACGCAGGTAAGTATACGAAACACTATAATTTCCGCTAATACAACTTTCTTCCAGTTCAGGGAATTATGTGGAGAATCAATTAATAAAGTTCACTGCCAATGCAGGTAAATATAAAAAAAAAAACTAATTATCATTGACACAATTTCCACAGATAATAATCCTTTCTTCCAGGTGGAAGAATTATGTAGAGAACGAATAAATCAGATTCAGTCCCAATGCAGGTAAATATAAAAACCAGTTATTATTAACACAATTTCCACTTATAATAATCCTTTCTTTCAGATCAAGGAATTATGTAAAGAAAAACCGAATAAAATCCTCTGCCAGTGCAGGTAAATATAACAAACTAATTATTATTGACACAATTTCCACAGGTAATAATCCTTTCTTCCAGTTTCAGAAATGCGTGAAGAACAATTAAAACAAAATTTTTCTGCCGACGCAGGTAAATATATAGAAAAACTACTTATTAACGACACAATTTCCACTGGTAATAATCCTTTCTTCCAGTTTCAGAAATGCGTGAAGAACAATTAAAACAGGATTTTTGCTGCCGACGCGACGCAGGTAAGTATTCGAAACACTATAATTTCCACTAATACACCTTTCTTCCAGTTCAGGGAATTATGTGGAGAATCACTTATTACCGTTCACTGCCAACGCAGGTAAATATATAGAAAAACTAAAAACGAGTTATTACTGGCACGCTTTCCACGAAAAATAAAATATTTCTTTCTCGGAAAATTAGGTTATTCACTGATGCGATATGGTAGACAAAGAAAAGGAAACTCAAAAGTGACTGAAAACTTGAAAAGCCTAATGAAAGTTCTGCGCGCGACAACTTGCCACCGTACTCGACCAAGGTTCGTAATCAACTCCGCGAGCCGTCTCACTACATCACAGCCTCTACACACCCAACCGACACACGAGCCGTTCTTCGTCGGTCGGAATTTGACATTGTTTTGCTGACGACCACACTGCTGGCTATATGAGCGGTTGTGTGGTGTATTCTTTTTAGGCAGAAATCGTTGCCACAGAATTTCTGCTGTGTAGCAACATGTTCTGAGAATTTCGCCGGCTTGCTGTAATGCATTGCGTGATGGTATCGCGTGATGCTTTACAGCTAGGAGAACTACCGTTTCGGAATGCGTGATTTGGACGAAAAATTGTAGTTTGTGCGAGTTCTGTGCAAATTAAAATTTTTCGTTTGAACAAAAAAAAATTTCTTGCTTTTCTTCCTTTCAGGTTTTATGTTTTCTTTTTTTCCTTAATGGAGAAGTAGCAGAGGGCTACTTCTCGAACTTGTTTAAATTTTATCTGTTTCAGGAATTTATAATGTGGAGAAGTAGCATAGGGCTACTTCTAGAAGATATTTAAATTTTTTTTCTTTTTCAGGAATTTTTAATATGGAGAAGTAGCATAGGGCTACTTCTCGAAAATGTATGACTTTATTTTTCAGGGTTGTTATTTGTATGGAGAAGAAGCATAGCGCTACTTCTCGGAAGTATGTATCTTTTCACCCCATTTCAGGTACCCTGGGAGAATTATGGGGGTTTCTCTAAAAAAAGGTAGAGAAGCCGAAAAAGGAAAAAGAACGAAGGGAGGAAGAAAAAGGGTAGCGTAGTAGGAGTACGCTACAATGCTAAGCTTAACCTAGTCCCTATCCTACACCTTAATCGGCCGAACCTAACTTACTTAAATACCACTTACTTGAACTCTTATAAAAATATAACATGAGTGGGATCACCTCATCGGCATCTACTCCCTTGCTCGCCAAGCGCCTCTGTTGATCCGGGTCGATCTTTTGTCTCCCTTTTAGGTAAATCACTGTTGATGCATAATTCATTGATACGTAGGTACAGATTCTTCAAATAGTCGAAATATAATTCAACCCAAATATAGTACGTGAGTAAGAAAATGTTTAACTGATTTTCCCTTTTGGGTAAAGCACTAATGACGCATAAACTGACTGATCCGCAGGTGAGAACTCCTGGCTGATATGCAGGTAAGAAATCTTCAAACAATTTCCTTTCAGGTACATCACTGCGGACATATAAAATTCACTGGCACGCAGGTAAGAATTCTTCACGTACTCTAAATATAACTTGATCCAAAGATAATTTGTGCGCACGAAAATGTTCGATTAAATTTCCTTTTCAGGTAAATCACTAATAATGCACAGCCTGGCTGATACGCAGGTAAGAATTTCTATAATAATGAAAATATGCACGCATACGAAAATGTCTAATAATATTTCCTTTTCAGGTACATCCTTGTGGATGTATAAAATTCACTGGCACGCAGGTAAGTAGTCGCAAAATTCTTTCCTTCGGTAAATGTAAATTCCAAAATAATAAAATTTCCCTTCCAGGTACATCACTGTGGACGTATAAAATTCACTGGCACGCAGTAAGTAATCACAAAATTCTTTCCTTCGATAAATGTAAATTCCAACTGATATAAGTTCCTTTCAGAAACATTATAAAAAGTTCTGAATTATTTTTTTTTTTTTTTTTTTTTTTTTTTACTATCAGAACCAGCTTAACACAAGCTCGCTGCATGGACACGTTTAATAAATAAACGTCTCAACAATACATGCGTTTCATCATTTAGTCGGTGTTAGTACTAGTATATTACACTAAACATACACCGAACACCGGATAAAATGACATGCAACATAGAACAAGACAATTTAAAAAAGTTAATTAAAACAAAATTAAATATTAAATAGGCGTTTTTTTAAAACATGCTTAGGGACGTCAACAACAAAATTCTCAGCCATATTATTGACAGTAATACACATGCGATTAATAGGTTCATACATGCTAAAGTTAGACCTTGAGGAGTTAACATGCAACAGAGGTAGCCTTCTCAAATTGTGGCTACTATCACGGAAAGAGATTTTGTTACGTAACAATAGAGAATCAATATTCGCGTTTAAGAGTTGATGCACAAATGTTACATCGGCAACCAAGCGACGTTTCTCAAGCAAGTGCATATTCAAAAGCTTCAAGCGATCCTCGTAGGGTGGAAGAATTAAAGAATTATTCCAGGGTAGATGCCTGAGAGCAAATCGTAGGAAGTTCCGCTGAACAGACTCGATACGGTCGATGTGTGTACCGTAAAATGGAGACCAGACCTGGCTAGCATACTCAAGAAGTGGTCTCACAAAGCAAGTGTACAAACGCAATGTTATGGTAGGATTTTTGAAAACTCTCGGGACCAACGTTTTATAAAACCCAGCATAGAACTACTCTTTGAAACCATGTAGTTTATATGGGAGATAAAATTCAATCTGTGGTCACATTTGACACCCAAGTCACAGACAGAGTCCACACGGCGAACCGAGGAATCCGAGAACTCATAATCATAAGTGATGGGTTTCTGATTCCTATGGAAAGTCATAACCTCACATTTGTTGATATTGAGTACCAAATCATTGCTCTTGCACCAATTGTAAAATTTTTGAAGGTCACCCTGTACCTGTTCACAATCGTTAACAGATTTAATCTGAGCGAAAAGCTTAATATCGTCAGCATAAATCAAGACCTTACAGTACCTCACAACAGAGACAATGTCGTCAATAGACAGAATAAAGAACAACGGGCCCAAGTGACTCCCTTGTGGTACGCCAGACGAAGCCTTCAATACTCTAGAGATGGAATGGCGGAATAAGATTTGGTATGTTCTGTTATCTAAATAAGACTCCATCCATTTAAGAAATATTGGGGGAAATCCATATTTTTCCATTTTAAACAGTATCACGGAGTGAGATAACTTGTCGAACGCCTTACTAAAGTCTGTATAAATGCAATCTGTCTGATAGCCTTTTGCAAACCCGCAAATGGTATCCGAGACAAATTCCAACAAATTAGTGGTTGTAGACCTGCCCGAAATAAACCCATGCTGGTTTGAAGAGAGTAAATTCTTACAGGAAGATGAAAGTTGAGAGTAAATGATAGATTCGAATAATTTGGGCATGCAAGATAATTTTGCAATAGGTCTATAGTTAGAAATTTCATTTTTACTACCTTTTTTGTGGATAGGTATGATAAAGGAGTTTTTCCATAGCTGCGGGAAACAACCACTATCGAGCGATTTTTGGAAGATAATTCTCAGCGGAGCTACCAGGGCGAGGCAGCATGACTTAAAAAAGGCTGGAGGGATCCCGTCAGGACCAGTTGTGAAGTCATTTGGAAGCCCATTAATATGATCCAGTATATCCTCTTCTGAAATTGAAGGGATACTGAATGAAACGTTATGGGAATCATTCATATGACTGAAGTTGCCATTTTGAGGTTGAAAATTTGATGAAGCAAAGGCATTGTCAAAAAATGAAGCAAACATATCGCAAATTTCAGACGAATCATCACTAGCAGAATCCTTGTACCTCATGGTATTGGGGTAGTTGTCCGTTTTTTTCTTCATATTAATAAACTTAAAAAACATGCGTGGGTCACTAAATAATTTCGTACGCATCTTTTGAACATACTCATCATAAAGTGCAGAAGATAGTTCTCTGAACTTATTATAGGATGTGCGGAAGTTGCTGTGACTTATAATGTCCTTGTCCCTCATATAACTTTTCCATAGCTTATTCTTCCTATTTTTAAGACGTTTAAGTTCTTTATTGAACCATGGCGGTGATGTTTTATTCAACCGCTGACGCTCGCGGGGAATACAAGAAGAAAATAAATCGAAAAGAATTATGTAAAACTTAGAAACGTCTTCATCAACACTATTGCAAGACAGAAATGTGTAGAAATCAATAGAGGTAAGTCTACTGGAAAGTTCTGAAAAGTCAGCCTTTCTAAAATTGAAAAAGTATTGCGCTTCGTCACAATATGTGAGGTTTTCAGTTACATAGCAATGTGTAATTTGAAGAGCGGGGTGGTATTTGTCAAGAGTAGACATTATAACTGGGCTAGGTTCAACTAATAAGTTACCCGCGTCAGTAGAAAATACCAGGTCTAACTGCCTACCCATGTCATTCTTAACATTACTGATTTGGCTGAGACCAAGAGATGAAATAGTGTCAAGGAAAAGTGATTCCCTTGTTGTCAAGTTACTAAGTGGAAGATAGTCATCGTCATCATCATTAAGTACCCATTTTATATTGGGTAGGTTAAAATCACCAATAAGTAGTAATTCGTCAAGAGGTTCCATCTTACCATGGATAAAATTAGATGTTAAAATGAGTAGGTCATAAATATTCTGACCTTTGTCGTCGACGATATTTATGGAGTCTGGAGGAATATAGCAACAAAGTATGTATAAGTCATATTTTACGAGAGACATCTTAAGAACTATAAGTTCAATGTCGAGAGTGTTGGAGAAACTGGGGAGCTCAACTTGGCTGCAATTTAAGTGGTTTTTACAGGCGAGGAGTACGCCACCGCCACGAACCTCAGAATCAGTATACCTATCTCTTCTAAAAATTTGATAAGAATTGTCAAATATTTCAGCATCGCGAAAACCATGATGCAGCCAAGTTTCAGTAAAAGCAACTATATCAAAACAATTTGCAACAGAGGACTTAAAGATTTCTGCAGTTTTTGTCCGAATCCCCCTTACGTTTTGATAGTAAAGGGAGAGCGATTTGAGTTTTTTGAGATATCGCTGCTAATTTTAGCTGTACTTCTATGTTGGTTTCCAGAAGGTACGAACAATTTAGTAAAAGCGCCAGAGGGCCAAAAAGTGGGATCCAATAACTTATCCTGCTTATCCGCGGACACAGTTAGAACAAAAGATGCAACAGGTTTAGAGGATTTACTAATTTTTCGACAAGAAATACCATCTGTTGCAATATTCTTGGACTTCAAATACTTCAATATGTCCTCGCACATCGTTTCTGGAGAGAAACGGGTGACAAAAACATTCGAAGGTTTTGGCACCGTTCTCAAAGAGGCACCAATGCTATTTCCTGGAGGGGACACAGATGAAGTATCATTCGATACTGTGGAACGCTCCTTCACTTCAGCTACAGAAGCAGATGTAACGAGAGCCAGATCACCGCTTGCTGTGGATTGAACAGAGTCCTGGTATGAAAGAATCGCCTCATTGGGGCTATGTTGGCGTCTTCGGCGGTTCCTCTGCTTTTTGGCTGGTTTACTACTATGTGCATTAGGTACCGGACGGTTAGAGTCTACTTCCTGCTGCAGGAGAGGTGATGGTTGAGAGTCAGACAATTCCTTATCCACTGGAGATAATTTTTTGACATCAGTCGCCATGGAGCTGATAAGTCTCGAGTTTTCAGAAACAGCAGATACCCAAGACCCGATATCGTCTTCAACACGCTTTAAACTACGCCGAACGTCGTCGATTACTGGGATAAGTAACGTGCTGTTGGAATTGTGAGACGCAGATGGTGAGTCTTTGGCAAATACTGCATTAACATCAACCAGTGAGTCAGACAAATTTTGAACCTTTAAAGCTAGGTTATGAGACTTTTCAAGGAGTGTGTCTGAATTCATGCTCAATACATCCACAAGTTTCAACAGCTTATCAATTTTACCATTTAAAACATTAATGTCATCGGAAAATACTTCGAGACCAGTCCAGTTCATAGATAAGCTATTAAATTTATCCGCAATGAGAGACTGAACGGTAGAGAAAGAGTCAAGACGTTCGGTAAAGCTTTTTAAAAACCTTAATGTGTGGCAGGACTTTATATCTGAGCATTCGCTGCAGGTTGTAAGTCCAGGAGTAGGAGCTCTGGAGCTCCGCTTCAAGCAAGAAGCATGGAAAGATTTACCACATATACCGTCACAAGCCACCACGTCCTCTGATTTCTCTAAAGAGCAGACTTTACAAGATGCCATTCTCAGTGATGGCGATTGAAATAAAAAAATTGAAGATGTACAAAAAAACAAAAACAAAAAAAGAAATAAACAAAAATTTTGAATCGCAATGTACCTGCCCGTTGAATGGTTTAAGCCCGCGAAGGGAATAACGAAAATGCACAATTATCTCCGCAAAGCGAGAATATTCACAAATAGAGGGCGGAAGTAAAATCGAAAACAATAACAAATGAAAAATGAATATATATATAATAGGTAAAAAATAAATTAAAAAAAAAATACCAGCGATTAAGAAGAAGTTCCCAATTCACAAAAAAGAAAAAAAACAATAAACAATACAGATGAGCACGAGCGATGAGCCTCAACCGGCAAACAAAAAGGGCAGCGCAGCTCCAGTCACAAATTAGCATTAAAAACCAAGCCGAGTGCAAAACAAGCAGATGATAACAAACAGCACTATGGCACAGTAATGGCTAAATTACAATATCACTCACGAACATCAAATAATTAACGATAAAATCACCAAATCAACACAAAAACAAGCATGAAAACAGAAACTTGCACTGACAGATTATCACTACGCACAGGTAAATTAAACACAGTATGCTTTTTCTTCGATGAATTAAATTTCCAACTGCTATAATTTCCTTTCAGAAGCACTAAGAAAAGTTCTGAATTATTCTAGAAGATTACCACTACGCACAGGTAAATTAAACACGGAATTCTTTTTCTTCGATAAATTAAATTTCCAACTGATATAATTTCTTTTTAGAAACATGAAGAAAAGTTCTGAATTATTCCAGAAAATTATCACTACGCACAGGCAAATTAAACACAGAATTCTTTTTCTTCGATAAATTTAAATTTCAAACTGACATAATTTCAGGTAAATTAAACACAGAATTCTTGTTCTTCAATAAATTTAACTTCCAACTGATCTACTTTCAGGTATATTATCGCGATATTTTACGTGACTCAATGAACACCAATTCCGGTCCGCCCTCTTCAGTACTCGTAAAACCAAAACAAAAAAAATATGTGAGCGACCAGTTTCATAAAAGAAGAACTCCTCTGACTCCCGACTTTATTCTGCCATGCCTACATAGAACAAGAACCAGACACTCAGCCCGCAGTCCGCCTACATTCCTCTCGTAGTTTTTTTCTGCCACCGACAGATGAGCGCTTTTTTTTCCTTTCAAGGCATGAAGCTACTCGGCAGCACATCTGTCCGTGTGCCGTGTTTTATTTTTCGGCAAAAACGTTGCTATCTTGGAATTTTTACGATCGGACTTGGAACGATTCATGGTATGGTGTATCGTCCGATGAATTACCGCTAGGCAAATTGCCGTTTTCGTCTCCTGGATGTTGGTGACTAGCGGTAAGTTTTTACATGAAAAATTCTGAATTGTGCGCGTTTTTGCACAATTTAGAATTTTATCATTTTTGAAAGTTTTTGCTTCTTTACTCCTTTTTTTTTCTCTTCACATTGTTTTAGGTCTGTACTTATATGCGGCTGCATATGGATATATTTTCTTTTGCTTTTCTTTGCAGGACTTTTGTACTATGGAGAAGTAGCATAGGGCTAC
Organism: Dioctria linearis; assembly: GCA_963930735.1. Lineage (NCBI taxonomy): Eukaryota > Metazoa > Arthropoda > Insecta > Diptera > Asilidae > Dioctria > Dioctria linearis. The sequence continues at coordinate 119,739,498 of OZ005744.1, read as the reverse complement.
TTCTAGAAAATATATGAATTTTATCTTTTTCAGGAATTTTGTACTATGGAGAAGTAGCATAGGGCTACTACTCGAAAATATATAAATTTTATTTTGTTTTTCCATGAATTTTGTACTATGGAGGAGTAGCATAGGGCTACTTCTCGAAAATATATAAATTTTATTTTTTTCAGGAATTTTGTACTGTGGAGAAGTAGCACAATTTGCATATTTCCTGCAAATTATGCACAGGAAAATAACTAATTTGCACTTAAAGAATATAGTGGTACACTTACCTCAACAATTAATCCATTTATTAATGAGGAAACACAATAAACAACACGGCACTATTCAAATTAAAAACCGCGAAACCAGCTGTCACCTCGACGAAATAGATAATCAGCTTTATGAAGTTGGCCGCTATCTACCTGGTGGCAATAGTTGAAAAACGCGAAATTGCTCAGGTAAGGAAATATTTACAAAAAAAGGTAATTTTGATTCCCATAATGAGTGGGATAGAACAATGTGGAAACGAGACAGAAGAAAATTCGTGAGAGAATTTATTTTCCACACCGAAAATTGACATGGTATGATAAAGAGCAGCCATATTGAGAAATTTTAGAAAAATTGAGATATCGCAATAAATCAATTAGGAAAAATTATGGATAATTTAAAATAAATTAATTGACATAATTTGGAAATTTTTGACGTTCCGGCATGGACTCATCACGCACAAAAAATAGATGAAAATTACATTTTTTCATGTGGAACTTGTCCAAAAATGGCGGCTCTGACATTATAAAAAGGAGGTGCTCCCTAACTAAGCTCTCAGTTTTTTGACAGCGATCGTTAATGCAACAAGCATAGATCAGTTCAAGTGTTCTTTAAAAAAAATTAAATAGTTCTTCAAATCTTTCTAGCATAAATAAACGTGCCAAGCAAGGTACAATATTTTTCATGCTACGCAAAGATTGTAGCAGCAATTCTAACTTCTGTTGTGTTACTGGGATTTGGTGGTGCAAATTGTATAGGATAAGTATTTTGTTGTACATTCCTAAAAAATATAGTTGGTGGCAGACATTTTTAATTTTAGGTTTTTTCACATAGCGTTTAACTCATGCAAGCCAAGCATATTAGACGTTTCATGTGAAAAAACAAAGTAGATTAATAATTATTAAGAGCGATACGTGAATTACATTAGTGAAGAATTAATAATAATAGAATTTTAGACTATAAGTGAAATTTGTGAACTTCTGAGGTATAACATTGAGCACGTGTCACTTCACGACACCTCAAGCACACATACCTAAAGATATTTCGTTAAATTAAATTAAGTATAATTGAAGTGCTAAAAATAAAATAAAATTGAATTAAGACTAACGTAAAATAAAGAATTTTTGCTCAATAAAGTAACAGTAAACACAAGCTCATATATCTTGTCATTTACATACCGCTACACTAAGCCACCCAAAATGCAGTAATATAGCTGTAGTGTTCAGTTACCGCTACATTACAAAACACATGATATTCAAATTCATTGTTTTTTGCCTCATGTGGAGTCATGCCGTAATAAATGTCAGCTGCCTTCTTTATGTATTTCGCCAAAATTTGTTCTTCTTCGTCACGGAAAACTCTTCTGTTGTTAAAATACCCGACTGGTTCCAGTTTCCGCGCAGACTTTTCAATCAATGTCACTTTTAATTTTGTCGACATATCTCTGAAAAATAAATAAATCGTAAATAGCCTCTGCAAGCATGTTCCATCACATCATTAGATGTATTTGATCTTTCCGTTTTTCGTTTGTAGGTCCTCCTCGTTTTGAATGTAAGAAAAGCATTAATAAATATAAGAAAAATAAAATCCAAACATGGGGTTAGTTGGCTCATGAGTCATCTATCCCCGCTACGCTGCGTGTCAATAAGCCCCAAACCGCCATTTTCTTTTATAACACTAACGACAGAAAGTTATTCCAATCAGGGGAAAATCAAGTTAGGAACATCATTAACCAATGTATACACATTCAATAAAAATCACTAGACAACCCAAAATCATGTGCGTGTGAGCTATAGGACAATTTAAATATGAAACAAAATTTTGACGTACTTTTAATTTGCTTTTCTTTTTTATAACTCCGCGGAGGACGTGCGCTTGCTTCGACCACTGTTACTACACTGAGACGGGTACCTTAAATAATTACACAGTCAAATTTAGACAGCTTCGATGTCGATAATTGCTTAGTTAATCGCAATGAGTCTACATACCCCTATAGTCAACTAACCCCGATCTACCCTACCGCCGCAGATTACTCAAGGAATTTGGAAAGAATTTTTGCCTGTCATAAGGAACTTGTGTGACAGAAGTATAGTTTCCAGAAATGGAAAAAAAAACGTATTTAAAATACTCGATTTTTATCGCCGCTAACTGCAGAATTGTTTTTTAAGATTTTTTTTCACCCGGTCATTCAGGTCGTCACTTGAAAATGTGTGCACTTACTTATGCAATGAGGAAAATTGCAAAGCCTTTCAAAGGAATTTTATCAAAACATTTGTGAGTTTAATGATTCCTTAATTTCCTTTCACATTAGATGCTTTCGTTTTACACTGAAACTCGCAAGTTCATGTCAAAACGACGAATTTTATTAATTTTATATAGTAAAAAACAACAAGAATTAACTAAATAAAAAGTAACTAAACAAATTTAGAGGAAAATCAGATTGTATTCAAAAATAAAATTAACTAAAAAAATTACAACTTGAAAGTTATTCCTCGCCGCCAGATATGTGAAGACTCCCAAAACTTTCTTCGTGGTCCGCGCTCCTTACCAGTCATTGACGGTGCAGGTATTATGTTGATGCAGCAATCGATATTCAAATGAAATCAATGAGTTGCACCATTGTCAGAACAGTGAACAGAGAACTATGACCTCATTGATGAGTTGCAATATTGATTTATTAGAATAGCACATTGCACTGGTCAACGAACTGTCCTCACGTGTCGTAGACAATTTGTGTAGTTTAGGGGAGATGAGGGATAGTTGCAACAGGGCTAACTTGGAACAGTGCGATTTCAGCTCCACGGAAACTATTTCAACCAAAAGTTGTGCGTACATATCAAACGTATTATCTTAGATACATCATTCAATGCGCTCATTTAGTCTCTGCCAAACGGTGACAATGAGCAATACGGAAAACGAAAAACTACTTTTTGGAATGATTTTGTAAAAATTGTGTAACGTTGAGGTTAACTTTGTAAGTAAGTATACATTATTTCTTGGAAAGCTCTTGCTACACATTATTGTACTCTATGTATTTTATCGCTTAGTGTTGCGCAAGAGTTTGTGTTTTTTTTTTTCTGATGTGAGGTAAGTTGCAACAAACAGCAAAAAACACTAAAGTATGATTTATTTTTGATTTGAAATATTGTTAAGTTTTGTTTATAATTATTTTCGGTAATATATATGTAAATTAAAAATACAGATGGCTAGGTACTTACATATGTGGGCGAGATTAAATTTTGTTATATTATTAACCTTCAAGGTAATACAATGTAAGTCAAAGCAATTTATAGAATTGTTTACATAGCTTTCATAAATTTCAGTTATAAAATTCATTTTTGGTTAAGGTGATTCGATTTACATAACATTACACCTGGTAGTTGCAATATGCTCCACATAATGTTGCAAATGACCCCTAACATGGGGTACTTTGCAACATGGAAAGTTCTTAAGTGATATGTCCTATTTTACGAAAAATTAACATAAGATCTAAAGTTTCTTAATTTACATTACTTCCCAACATATTGAGCTTTTTCTAAAATTAAATATTTTGTTTTCATATGACCCGAAATTCGGAGTTATTAACAGAAATAGCAAACTTGTTGCAACTAACTCCATCTCCCCTACTTTTTGGAAAATTAGGTCGCGTTATTATTATTGCGATTTGTAGGTTTCACTGTATAAAATTTCCAGTTAGTTAGTTTCTTCTATTCTATTTTATGAATTCTCTCCTTAGTACGGTAATGAAGAAACAGATAGGACAACAAAACATCTCACTAAAGAAAACGTCGAGTGTGTCCACTCAGGTATAAGTAACAGTGTTCCTTCAAGTACATCTCTACAAAAACGGAGAGTTATATACATATATTGCCTATTTTTATGGGAGTTTTGCTCCAATGATGCTTTTGTAAACTAACTTTGCACAAAGATCGAGCGGAATTACTCGCTTAACTTTGTCTATGAAAAGATAAATTTAACAAGTCTGCAGTAACGGGACTAATTTTCAGAGCTACATATATTGAACTGCGAGGATTTAAAGTAATTCTTAAAAGATACCATATATGTACCACAATACCAATGCAGGTGGCATTGGATTAAGTCATTTTAGCAAACCTCAATGGATGATCCAACTTCACATAATTTATCAGTTCTACCAGTTATGTACATAACTTTCCAGAATAGAACTTATTTTACTAAATTAATCTGAATACCGTTTACCATATTTCCCTCGAGGGATTAAATAATCAGCAAACTAAGCCATCTTAAGTCAAGCATTGAAGTCAAGTATTGAAATTTCAATCAGCAAAAATTCCCAAAATAAATTGAATCTAAAATAACGGTGATTACATTGACGAGTATGATTCTAAGTAGAGACGTCTGGTCTGAACTTAATAATTTTTAATATAAAAAATTCATTAAAGGAAAGAAAACTTTCTTCGTAAAACTTTTTACATTATAAATATTAAACATAAGACGAAAGTATATTTCTTCATTAATCCTTGAAAACTCCATTAAATTTCTATACATAAGCTCTTTAGGGTGGGTGCCTCTCAAATTAAATCTCTGGATAATTTCCAAAACGCTTTTATGACTGCTGCAAATTAATAAAAAAAAGAAGAAATACAAGTCGTCGTCTCCCACAAAAATTGTTCATCTTTGATAAATTAAAATAGCCTCGACCGTTGCGTCGCGCCGAAGAGGGATTATGAATTTTTAATTTAATATTTTCATTTAGCAGGAAAATCAGCTACCGCCCAACCCAGCCCTCAGAACCGTTAAAAGGATAATTAGATTTCAAAAACGTTTCGAAATAAAAAAAAAATCTTTGGATCTTGATAGAATTGCGGATTGTGCGGAATGTACAGGAATTTTTTTGCTTTTTCTATTTTTATATTCACTTCCAGGAGAAATGTAGGATTTTGTGAATGGCTATTGTGTTGGTAATTAGATACAAATATATGAGTAGTTACATCTATATGGATGGAGAAAATGTAAACTAATTTATGTATGCAGAGGTATATATATGTAAGGTATAGAAGATAACGACGGCTTTTGCTAATATTTACCAATCGAATTCATTTCAACAGGGATCAATTATTTTTATGCTTAATGCATTTCAGTACTGCGCGTATAAGTTGCATTGGCATATAACTTCCGAAATCTTGTTGTTGGGTGGACCAGTGCAGAGGTCCGACCTACTACATCTCGAGGCTGGTATTTTTTTCAAGTACCGCTTAGTCATTGCTATATGTCCTTCAATCATTTTCCCCAATTAAATCTATAAAATTAAAAATCCTGCCCTCCAGTCAGTCATAAATATACCGCTATTTATCTCGAACTATGCTAGCCAATCACTCAGAGAAAAGAAGAAATTGATTAATAACTGACCGAGATAATACTAAGAGGAATTTCGGATGGGGTCCGATAGCTCCAGTTAGATGGAAAGGAAGGAAAATCAAAGATCACAAATTTTCTCTACTTTCTATCATCTGAATGATCCCTTTATTAGGTCACTTTCAAAACCATATGCAGCTGTACGGCGGGCGTTTAAACTGATTTTTTTATTAATGATCTCCATGATAAAAAATGGATAAATTTGGGTTGGACAAGAAAACCACAAAGATAAAATAAACAAATAATAAAATCAAGAATATGTAAATTTCAAAATCATTGATATCATCCTGAGTTGACTTAATCCAAAATGTCAAAATTTCGTGTAGTTATTTTTCTAGACTATTCGTTATTCGTGGGAGGATGGTCGAGGGAGATAAACAATAGATGGTGAAAATTTCGAAAACACGAGAAATTAATAGATGCGATTGTAAGCCGTTGAAATAAACCAAGGGAGTCGAGTTTTATTAATTTAATTGACGGAAAAGGAAACGATTGAACTTAAACTCATCCATATCATCGATTGCATTGATTTTAAACCTGACTTCAACTCCAGTTAAACTTAGCATAGAACGCAAGTAATTGTTCGAAAGAGAAATTCATATGCATTATTTACTTCCCCTTATAAACAAATAATTTACTTTAGCTTTACACTTTTTTCTTATTTTTCGGATTTCAGTGTATTTTACTACAGTTCGGTATGAAATGATGCAATCCTTTCTGATCGCTTATCCAGATACTTTTTCATTAGCTACACTGGATCAAATTGACCCCATCGATTTTAAAACAATTTTCATTCATTTAAATCCAGACAATTTTTAAGCATACTTTGAAAATTATAGAAAGTAATTGCGTTTACGTAAGAAATAAAATGATAAAAATATATAATCGGGGTAAAGGCAGTTTAAAAAAAACACACACACAAAAATTGTCATTAATGAAATCTACGGCTGTATTTGACTCATGGTGATGAGAATGGATTAAATAAGAAATGGCCGAAATCAGAAACATTATTTTGCATAAAAATGTGAATATAAGTGTATTAGATATGCTGTAATATTGCTAATATCGAAGAGTAGTAGTTATAATAAATCTCCTGATAGCGATTAAAGAAAAAAACAAAAATACAAATAATTTTGCCCAAAATTTGAAACAACAGAGTTAGTTCATAAATATCCAGCAAATTAACAGCGCCAGTTTCAGTTTCACTTTCTATAAGCCTCATAAATCTTCGACGATGTGTCCTCATGATTATCGCAATATTTACGTTAGAAAAAAAAGTTTATGTGACGTACAGATGTGTGGTTTGGCTTTCATCATAGCCCTTTAGGCTAAAGTTTAAGCAACCGCAAAAAGTAGGAAAACCTCTTGTTCCTACACATACAAATCCTTCGATCTTTCGGTATTCTTTAGTGAAATTTTCCTTTTTTTTCCTTTGTTAAAGCTCAGGTGGGATTAAGTTCTTATCAAAGAGTACATTTAGACGGATTTATGTCATCTTTGATAAGAACTATATAAATATACATATTTACATATATTTATCTACATATATTTATGCATAAATCTTTGCCTTTAGATGTTAAGGTTTGATGTTGTTTTTGATACAGTTTTTTTGTTATTTTTCTTTATTCTTTTGTTTTTATAATAATTACGAGTTTTTGTAATAGATGCCGGCACAAATCTATGCCCAGCCATGAAGCATTGTCGGATGCTTCATATTATCAATATGGATACCACACTGAAAATTCTCTGAAACGTGAAACATGGAAATTTTGGGGATTTTAGTAGAAACCTAAATGGATTAAATATGAATCCTAAAAAAAAATTAACATATAAAGCTTCACTTGTTAACAGATTCAAGCCTTCATTTATGTACATGAATTTCTTGTGAGTACCTGTAGCAGGAAAAATGACTGCGGAGAACTATTCCTCAGATATGAAAACCTTTAAAGATGCTGTGTAAAAGAAACAACGGGCTGCTTTGTGCTTTGATAGGGTTACGTGCAACGTAAATTACGGAAGTGGATGTAATATGAACCCGATTCTAATAACAATATATTACAGAAAAATATAAATTCGATATACTTTACTTAAATCCAAGCGCTCTCTATAGAATCTCTACAAAAATTGCATCTACTCCTAACGATTTTCTCTTCAGCTATCCAAATCTCTTTATTATACCTGAATTCTTTGTAACATAGTCCAATTTTGCATCCGTTGCACTTCCGCCTTCCCCTTCTACTAACAACTAACTCCAATACGAGAATGGCATGCAGTACACCTGATATGGCGCATTATCTGTAAAGCAGAAGACGACAGTGAAACAGAAAGTAGAAAAGTTATAAAGGACAACTCCCCACAATGGTCCCGTAGACTGCCACTTCGGGAAGGCTCTTAAGCCGTGTGTACACCCAGTCTATTCTTGTGATTATGAGATCATCCGAATTCTGTTCACTGAGACATGAGCGAATGCACGTCCTATCTAGGGAATACGGGCGTATTCGCATTCCAGTACTACGAGATTTGTATTACCTTATATACATAACTATCTGTATTTGAAGGTAAATAGGTTATGAACAAAATGAATTGAGGAGTAGGCGAACAGAAGTCCGCATATCCCACTCCTAAAAATTAACAGAAAACGCATAAAACTGTATAAAGCAATGGACTTTTGAAATTGTCCCATTACGATTTAGTTTGTGCTGCTTTTGGTGCCTTTGGCGGTGTGCTGAGAAAAATGTGAAATATAATAGGAGAAGAAAAAAAACAACAAATTGGACATGTGTTTTATTTTTCTGCACAAACTGCACGCATCGAGGGACATGTTTGTTAAGTTGTTGGCTTGAAGAAATCAATAAATTTTCGTGAACATGTGCCGTTTTGTACGCAAATCTAGTTTTAATAGTCGAAAATCTGTAACTTGTTGTGCTTTTTTGATAAAAGAAAACTTGACTGAGAACAGAAACCGTTCAGTATAGCTGACATGA